>JBBPCS010002809.1:0-13043 GCA_037974645.1 Hollardia meadi
ATAGATAGATAGATAGATAGATAGATAGATAGATAGATAGATAGATAGATAGATAGATAGATAGATAGATAGATTTGCATTCCACTTGTCATGTGGCCTATTAGCACTGAAAAAGAGCTGCTGCCAGGCTACTTAGCATCTAATCACCACACAGATTGTGGTTATGCTTGCTGCTCTTTGGTATTCCAGCCTCTAAATATCAAATATCAAAGTAATAGTCGAAGCCTGGGCGGTGGGGTGATAAATGCTTCGTTTATGTATTTTAGTCACTTTTTTATGGACGCTCCTGTCTGTCATTCTCAGTCTGTAAAATAAAATTCCCTTTAAGTGTATTGGCTTTTATCCCCCATTGAATGCACCCAACCTGCAGTATTTTTTTACTGACATTTGAAAACCTCTGTGTGCAGTTGAATAAGAACCAGCCGGTGACGGTCCACGACGTCCTGCAGATCTTGCGGCTTCATGTCTCAGTGCCACAGTGCGACGTCTTTGGCTACTTGAGCATTGACCACGAGCTGGTGGTCCTCATCGCTCCGGTGGACCAGCAGCCAACGCCGCTGCAGGTAACATACACACAGTAGATGCAGCCATTTATCCATTTATTTGCACATCTCCTTGTGTGAACATCATTCCAGTTCAAATTTGCTTTGACAGTTTGCATTCAACTTAAAATTCTTTTAAGAATAACTTTTAACTGGAAAGAAAAGATGATGTATTACCCCTTAATATAAATAGAGCCTGCATGATGTCTGATCCGACATCTGAATAAAGATGAGGTTGACATTGTTTGATATTTTTCTGATTGCCAATATCTCCTTTGGAAAGACCCAAACCATCAATGAATGTATCTACTCGTCTGCTAAAGTATTGTGAGGATACCTCTGTGCCGTAACAATCAAACAGAGGCATGGTGGTCTGGGGATTAAAAGTGTTTGTGAAGCGAGAGCCACAGCTCTCAGCAAACTCCACTGAGTATTCTGATAAAGACATCATTAACATCAAAATACATCAGAATATTTTCGATAATCACAGAGGAAGTTCATTTTCCAAGTTGCACAGCAGGAACAGGAGCTCTTTCATCTTGCCTTTTTTTTCACACACACAAACGTAAACACGTCCGTGTTTCGCTCTGCTAATTACCTACCTCACTCCCTCTGAACATAAATATTCATGCTCAAGGTGATTACAGTGGTAAACTGAGGGGGAGGAGGCATCTGTCTCCTTCACTGTCACTTCACCCTTTTCTCCTTGCATTTTTTTTACTGTCCTGATTGTTTATAGACAGTATTGGCAAATCATGACCATAACTAATATGTACTAATATCAATACTAATATATGAAAGTTATTTTTCATACAAAATTTCAAAACGTCTCTCTCAATTCTCTGACTGATAAGTTGGTGACAAATCAGATGAGAGTACATGTAAGTCCTGCTTATTATTAGCTGTACTACTCTCTGCACAGATGAGGGCTTCCTGTCTCTGTCTCTATATGAAATGTCATCATATAAAAGATAATAATTAAAACTTTAAAACTTTACCTCGTCTGTGAGTCACGTCAGACTTTCATTAGCAATGGTGGTTATTTAAAAGTGAAGGCAACAAGTCCCATGATCCCATCCTACTTCACTATGTCTTCACAGTACGTCTTGTTTTCATTGTTTTGATTGAGAGACACCGAGTGGCAGAAATTACTTGAAAACGTATTAAGTAATTATATCAAAGGACCACAAATAAAGGAACTTAGGCTCTATTTTTCTTAATGTTGAATTTACAACATGGTAGCTTTAACATAAAACATAAATTAGATTGTAAAGGTGGATAAGCTTTACCCGAGGTGCAACTCTAAACTGCTCCGAGCAGGTTATCTTCGTGGTTAACTCGATGTTACCGTATCTACATTTCCATTCATACAGCCGAGGTGCTTCAGGGAGGAGATCTTATTTAGCGGGTCAGTTTCTGAGATTTAGCCCATGTGTAGAATTGAATTATCCTAATTGTTTACACATATTTAGAGAGAATATTTTTCGTGCCTATAGCCTACTACCACGGCATATTCGGGCCAATGGAGGGGTGTGGCCTAATAATCTGAGAAAAAAAAAGTGAGATTAAAGTCCCAAATTTACGAGAATAAAATCCAAATTAGGATGTTTTTTTCTGTACAGGTCAGATTTACAGCAACGTCTCTTTAAAGTGTGGGTGCTCATGATAATATGGTGACTGTGGGCTGAAATCACGAGAATTTCATTATTGCTATATCCGATTGTGAAGTAGGCTTATAATGTGATTAGGTAATCCAATGCAGGTATAATACACGGCAAGCGGTGGCATCTGCTGTTGTAAAATGAGATTGACCCAGCCTTGAAAAGTGAAGAAAAACGTGGTTTCTTGAGAATGATTCTGGTAAAATTTATGATTGTGCTGTCAGAGAATTTTCAAGTTTTTTTCTTGTAAATTAGTGATTTACAGTATCTTCTTGAAAATTTACCACTATAATGTCCAAAAATCTGGATTTTTGTCTCTGAATATTCCCCCTCGCTCTCGACTCTGATGCCGTTATACTTGACATTTCAATTCTATGGCAAATAAAGGAAGAGTCTAGACAGATACAGAAAATAGGACAAGAACAAACCTCCCTGGCTTTGTTGACGTTACAGTCTTAGATTTTATCATTAGCGTTTCTTTGAACTCCTCATATCCTGATATTATCATCGTACATTCTTCTTGGGAAAAATACGGAGCATGACTCATAATGAAAAAAACCCGCACCTACTCCAAATAAGTTAACACTGAGTCAACTAAATAACATCTTATTCATTGCTGTAGTACCATTTAACTCCACTTTAAGTTATCAGAGTTCGTCAATCCAAGTTAAATCTGAGTAGGTTAAACTCATGTTGAAAAGAACTGTTCCCAGCGGCTGCACACTGTTATAGCAATAACTCCCCAAAACATGGGATGTTGTCTCGGACGTGTTGGAGAACCAGTTTCTCAAAGCACTTCAACATCAGAATGGGGGTGAGTGCCACAGGCCGGCAGTCATTTAGACCAGACACTGCAGAGTCTTAAAGCAGGTGGGAATTATAAAATGACCAGGGTTGTAGAAATGGTCTTATATGCTCCTGCAAAATGCAAGAAAATAAATTGTTTCTTTGTATATAAGAGATGATAATGAAGTGATAAAGTCATTACAGTAGTCTTAAGGTGGAACCAGACATGTATTTCTCAAGTGACAGAAGCACCTGTTCACACAGAAGGCCAACTTTATTGTATCCTTAGAATAGTGGTCTTATTCTTAATTTGAATTGTAAATGACATAAAAATTCTTTCATCCCATATTGTACCCTCAAGTATTGAAAGGGGATCATGTTAGGTTATTGTAATAGGAAGAGGTTTAGTGTGTCACCCAGTAATTGGGTTAAAAAGACTTTTAGTACAGCTGTGCTCTATCTGGAGCCGAGACGTCTTCAGGCTGGTGTTTAACTGCTGCTAACAATCTAATCTTAGACCAGAATCAGTTCATGCCCAAAAGCATTGGACATGCCGATAGACTGATTACTGTGCAGTGGAAGAATTACAGGATAAAAAGAAAGGGAGTAACAAAGAAATGAAGACATGAAGGGAATAAAATGTTAAGCCGAAACTGGGAGTTGGTTTGAAAAAGGGATTCATAACAATTCCCTCACTATCAGACAAAAAACATCTCAGAAAAACAACAAAAAGAGAGAAATGGACAATGCGGTAACAGAATATTGATTAATATTTGATTTGTAATAATCAGAGATCTCTTCCGACTGCATGAAAGCAGCCTGACTTGACCATCTCTCAGAATAATCTTCCCAATTTATTTTTATTTGACACTTTTCTGAACAACCTTTACTTTAAAAATAAACAGCGTCCCTTACTGCAGAATAATAATTCCCACAACACCTTTGCAAGGGAATGAATCACCAAGAAAGGTTGTATCTGAGGAAATAGTGAAAATTATCTCTCTATATCTATTATAGCAGTTGAATTCAAACATCAGGACCTGTGGGGAAAACGCACAGGTATGATGGCACAGATATTTCTGTTATTGTTATCATTCCTTTTAGCTCAAGGTCTTTCTGTGCCAGTGAACAAAGACACTCACAGCAACAGTATTTAACAGTCTTTAAGAAATGAATGGCTGTGTGCTGCTTCCTGTCCAGTGTTTTTCCTGGCTTAATCTCTCAGATCTAGTCCAAAGTGTCTCATTAGTAGAAAACATACACTGATCAGCCACTAACAACATTAAAACCACTGACAGTTGAAGTGCAATATTCTGCTGGGAAACTCTGGATCCTGGCATTCATGTAGATGCCACTTGACATAAACCATCCGCCCAAACACCCTTGCAGATCAAGCACACCCCCCATGGCACCAGCACACCCTGATGACATGGTGATGATGGTCCCGCAGCAGGACAAATATTGTAACAAGGTGTTACAGGGGGTAGAAAAATATACTGTGCCTTTATTAAAGGGAAGACAGCGGAGAGCTGACAGAGTTGACGATAAAATATGCAACAGGTCCACTGCCTCAAACCCGCAGGTCACTCCACAATGGTGTCTTGAAGTGCATCAACAGGATATGCCTCTGTCCTATTTCCCAGTGTTGACTTGTGTCACTCCCTGGATTGACACATCCTGGCTACAATACCTTGACAACTTCTTTTGACATGGACCAATTTTTCGCACTGTTCCCCTGCCAACTCAGGGGTTCAGATCAGCATTAACACTGTCAGTGAAGCATTAGGGTGCTAGCAGGGTCATCTGGCAAAACCAACACAATCACAAGAATAAATGTTGCTACTGTACGTTTCTGCAAACCAGGGATTATATTGAAACTTAACGTTTGATATGTTGAAACTTTACATTTCTTTATGTTTCAATTTTATATTGCAACAACACTGTGTTTAAGATCGGGTTAGGTTTAGGCACTAAAAACAAGTGGTTAGGGTTAGGAAAAGATCATGTTTTGGCTTAAAATGTCTTGTTTGAAATATCTGCTGGAACACAGCTGGAAAATAAAATTCTTTAACGTGTCCGTTTCAAAATGTGCTAATGGTTGTTAACATGAGCCAGCTTTTTGGTTGGTTGAAAAGGTCTTGAACAATGGTCTCTTGCTTGGCAGCCGTCGCGCTAAGGAGTCACATAACCGCCAACGCGTCCACCTCCTGATGAGAAAGTCAGTTTGCAATCTCAACATGATAACACGCATTGTACACAACAACATACAAAACTAACATATCGGTGGTTTGCAGAAAAGTACAGTGCTAACATTTAATTCTGGTGTCTGGGCTAATGCAATGCAACTTTTCTCAAACTGTAGGTCTCAGATTGCATTTACACCTGCTGAAATTCGGTCGTAATATTAGCCATTAGTTTATCAGTTAGGATGAAAAGACAAACAAAAATCCACCTTGACTTATGGCCTGCAGTTCCTTGTCTATCTTCCCTCTTTCCCTTGTAAAAGAGATCTTTGATCTCAATGGGACAAACCTGGTTAAATAAAGGCTAAATAAAAAAATAAAAAAATTCAAGGCAGTGGCATTAATGAACCAAAACTGTAAGACGGACAGTTTTAAAAATGAATCCTTTACACTTTGTACTTTTTACAAATTCCTGGCTCTAAGTCACACAGACTTCCAAAACCTTGTAACTGCAGCTGATCAATGTGTAACTAAAGACCCTGAAGAAGACCCTGTGTAGTTTGGGATTTTTTAGATAAAGGATAGAGTTCTTAGAAAATAGAAATAAAGACAGAATAAAGAGAAAAAGAGGTGATTGTTGAGTATCTCAGCAATAAACAAAGATGGCTAGGTCTTTGACGACCTGGGAATGAGACTCAACAATCAACCATCTTTCTCCCATATTCCCCACCTTTACCTTTAAGGTAAGAACAATAACGATTTGATTCTTGATTGAAACTATATCCGCTGTTGTGACCCTTAATTTTGAAAAATATTAAATTCAAGTGAAACTACTCACTCATATGCACATTTCAACCTTTTTGAGAACAAAATATTTCAAGAAAAGCAGGAAATGTTAAGTATAGAGAGGCAGAATGAATCTCACAAATGATAAAATGGCACTGGATTTAGACAGAAGAGCAACTGAAGACAAAAGAAAAGGATGAACAAGAAAAAACATGAAAGAAACAACCGTCTCAGTGTTAGGCTTTTAGTTTTAGCTGTTACTAGGCAACAGCTTCTCCACTTGTGTAAGTAAGTAAAGAAATATTTATCCCCACGTTAATGAAGGCAGTGGTGAAAAAAAGTTTCTATATTTCTATTCACATCTTTATGCGGCGCACTTGTAGACTGTTTCTTTAATAAAACTTTAATAAAGCTTTCCATCAATTTACCAGTTATCCCAATTTAAACTTCTTTTTGTCACAGTGATACATAGCAACTTGACAAGGTTAGGTTGAAAACATGCATTCAGCACACTCAAACATAACCTTACCTTGTACCTTTAGCTACATCAAAATGTTGCCTTCAGAATTTAGAATTATATACTTAATCGTAATAAACTGTTCTGACTGAAATGAAAAGTGTTCAAGTTCTTCAAGTATTCAACTCTTTTAAAAGTTTATTAAAAGGGATACTAGAGGCCTTGGATCTGTGTTCTTGTCTGTACTTATGTTCCTGTGAAACATCAGCCCTCATAGCCCAACCACTGTTCCAATTCAAATTCCACATCAGCCCAAATGACCAGCGGTGTTCTTACTTCTCCTATTTTATCCATGATACTTTGAGAGCTGACTTTTGTGGGTCTGAGGTAACCCAGAACCAACCTGCTGTGATTGTAGAGAATTTGAGCCAGGCTCATAGATTCATTTTTGTCCTGGGACAACTTATTACTATTGACCATAGACAATACAATAAGTAGATGTGGAAGTGTCTTAAACCTGCATTCTTTCTCATGGCCAGCAGGAGGCCACTCCACTGGTTTCAAATGAAGTCCAATTGTATGTAAGCTTATGAGAATATGATCCTACTTCTCACTTGATTTATCACCTCAGTAAACCTCAGTATTACCTCAGTTTTAAGTCTTCTTCAATACAGCATGATGTTCATTTTGTAAATTATGGTCCCCAAATAAACCATAAAGCAGGGTATGTTTTACAGCGATGCTACCTGGTGATTGACAAGTCGCCACCATGGAGTTCTCAGTCCAGTCAGTCCAAATTCTCAGTCAGATCTAATCAGGATAGTGACATAGCAATATGTCCTCCCCAGCTCCACCCTCTCGCCCAGATATGGTCACTTCTGGCTCCAAAAAACCAAGATGGCGACACCACGGTGAATCCGCCCAATATTTATCATATAGTCTCTGGTTTTCAGGCAAGAAAGTAACTATTTATAAAAAAAAATTTAAAAAAAAGTTGAGTTGAGTAGCTGAGTTGAGATTATTTTCTCAAAGTACAGTTGAGTGTAAACACAGGAACCCAGCTGAGCTCCTGTCTTCTCATCCTTGGGGGCTTAGACTTTGAACTTTCCGTGACTGAACTCCCAAAGACGAGTTCAAACTTGGTGCACTGTGTGTTGAAAAAGGCCTGAAGTCTTTTTCCACTCAAAGCCAGCTAAATCTGAAATATTTATGTATGGGAATGAAGTGTGTCCACACCATTTTTGGTTGTTTTTGTACACAAGAAAATGTCTACTCTGTAAGGAAACAGCCACTGAGATGAACTGCTATCAGATGCCCAAAAAATAATTGGGGAGGTAGGGGGGGATTAAAATGAATAAGAAATGCATAAACTTGTTTTCATTTTCATGATTTTTCTTGAAACCCTTATGTACAGTCTAAAATCAAATGGAAGAACTTGAACTTAACTAACATGATAACAGGTGTTTGGTGTTTCACATGCGTCTGATGTGAGATGAGGGACTGAAAAAGAGCTAAAATGCATCAGGCTTTCCTGTAATTTCAATCAGTATTTTTCAGTGAAATCATTTTCTGGGAAGGTCAGCATACTTCACCATGAATGAAATTTTAAACAAAGAATTGCAGATGGTATGCTGTTATACTCATTAGATCTCAATCCCACAGGGGCGTGGGTGAGTTGAACAATTTGCGAAACACTCGTTCTCAGTGTCATAACTTTCGCATTATTCAATGCTAAATTAAAATTGCACTCGGGAAGTGTTGCGAACCCCTGAAAACCCCTGCATTAAGTCATGTGGTAACGTTCTTTAAAAAAAGTTCGTAAAAAAAAGTTCTTCTTAAAAGTCGACTACTGGGAAATGACACAATGCAAAGCCCCCGCAGGTATTTTTCTTGGAAAAGAGCATTTTTGACGAGAATTGTAAAATCCAGGGAGTGAAATTCAACCCTCGTTTAATGTAGACATCCTGTGAAACACTTGATTCAAGGTGTTTGTAGCAATGTGGGCTGGAATTGGGAGGCGTCCTTTAGATGAATTCAGGATAACATTGAATGTGTTGATCAAATTATAAAGCAGACATGTAATAAAAATATAGTAAAGTTTCATTTAAAAACCACGTGTTGACGGTGTCCTTGTGCTTTCCAGATTGAAGCCTGCAGTAAGGAGGCCGAAAAGATCGATTCCCTCATCAACTATGCCAGCCCCACGCTGGTGTCCCACGTCCCCCTCTCTGCCTTCCTCACCTCCGAGATCAAGACCTCCTCCATCCAGTCGTCCGGGGGCTGTCCGCCCTCACCTCTGCCCCCAGGCCTGTGCTTCCTCCTGGGCCTCCTCATCGCCCCTGTCTTCCACCAGCTCTAAGTTTATTATCCCTACCCAGTCTCTCCCCCACTAACTCTTTGAGTGTTCCAAAGTGAGTGCGTTGTTGCGGAGCAGGAAGAAGAAGCAGCGGCGACGTTTTCCGACAATCATTCCTATTGACTCACCTGCGTGTCAAACAATCAAGGCGGTGGAAAAGCTATTATTAAGGAAAGCTTTTGTATGAACAGTGTTATTCAGTGGGCGTGTTAGTGAAGTGTGTGTGTGTGTGTGTGTGTGTGGCATTTGATTTCATACCAGCAGTGTTTATCCATTGGCCCCAGCAGCAACCTCTCCTCTGAAAGCTGTTCAGTGGGAATGTAAATTTCATGACTGTGTGTTTGTGTGTGTGTCTGATTGGATTTTCGGAGACAGACAAGGACAAAACATCTCTGTCTGGCAGCACATCTGTCTGACAAACCACCGAAATCCCCCTCGGTCACACACACTTGCACAGATTGGTGTCACTACATCCAGACTTCTGGGGTCTGATCAGCTTTTAAGCGACACCTTTCGAGCCTCCAGTAAGCGAGTGTGTACTGCAGTGTGTGATGTACATACATGTGAGGTTTATATGGACCTAGTGTTTGAACCTCTAACCTCAGCAGTGTTAGTGCCATGCTCATTGACTGAGCCAGCTCAGACGAAACTAATCCAGCCTCCAAAGTCGGTTGTAACTACTGACCAAACAACGTGTCCAAAAGTCAATCAAAAAGTTCAAATATCAAGGGAGTGCAGTCACTGTTGTGGACACGGCAGTGTAATGAAGCAGATCAGAGATGTAATGGTGATCGAGGATTTCAGACATTGGGTTAGTTGTCAGTTTTACCTGATGACGGCAAGCTTTTCTCTGAAACCAACCTGATAACACTTTATCTGATGTGGTGTTCATGAAGTACCATGAATCTATTCTAAGTACATTATGAGTGGTAGTTGGCCAATCACATATCGCCTTAAATGGCAGTATAGTTGCGGTGATTGGCTGCGAGAAAAAGGAAGAATAGAAGGAGATGTGCCAGTTCTTAATACTTGTTGGATTATTAGAATATCTGTGTTTCAAATGTGCAGTACAGGCATCACAGTGACATCTACTAATGTGTTCCTGTGTTGTGAGCGTTAGGGAAACACTGCACTTAAGTATCTTATGAGCACCACTTCTGTTAAAGTGCCAGCAGGATGTTTCCCCGACAGCAGTTGAACGCACCATGCTGCCCGAAAAGATCAGAAAAGCCTGGATCAGCACCTCCCTTTGTGTGAGGCCAGTAGCTCTGAGAAGCATTAAAAGGGACGCTCCCTGGCTGTGTATATGAACTAGAAGCCATTTAATAACAAAAGGACAATCAGCTAGTCACTACCCACAATCCACTTTGGGTAGAGACGATTTCCACCTTACATGAAGTATTAATGAAAATGCAATAATTTTATATTTCTTAAGAAATGTCTCTATATTTGATATGTATCCGATAATGGGTTGAGATATTGATCACCTATGTGCCATGTTTGTTTTTTTAAACAAATACAGTAGCTGTTCTTTATTGCATGATGACAATTATGAAGTTTTTTGTTTTTTACTCCAGAATGTATTATAGTGTGTGTTGTTTTGTCTGTATGTGTTTGTCTATCTGCCTGTACAGCACAACGTGTCCCAGTTTCTAACAGTATTACTGTGCTAGGCAGCTCTGTAGCAGGGAGCCCTCACCACGGCTCAATCTGTTATTATTATTATTATTATTATTATTATTATGTCCACTGGAGCCAACATGAATCCGGTTACTTTTCAAGATTTTGTAAGTCTTCAGTAAATTAATTTGCTTTCATGTCACATTAGAAAAAACCCCACTTAAGATAAAAAATTTCACACATTCGAAGACAAGTCTTAAGTTTTCTGCCACTGATGAACTATGTCTCAGCAAAAACAATAGTTTAACATTTTGGGGAAAAACACTTCTTTCTTTTTTTTTCAGAGAGACGAGAAGATCGATAGCAATCAATGTCTGTGTGTTCAGTGCAAAGCATTTTTAGCTTAGCTTAGCTTAAACACTGGAAGCAGGAGTAAACAGCTAGCCTACCTTTGTCCAAAGTTCAAAAATATACAAGCACTTCTAAAGTTGACTATTGAACACCTTGTTTCTTGAAGATACTTGAAGAAAAACATCCAAAAAAAAATTCTGGTTTTAGATACTTGTTGGAGTTATATCTTGACTAATAATAGTTAATTGATCTGCCAGCTAATTAGTATTAGCGTCATTTGTTGTTTTCAAACCTCTCTCTCTCTGGACATTTACATATGGCCGGCTAACACATATGAAGAAAGAAGCAATATGAAGAAGTCCTCTGTAAAGATAAAAAAAAGGCTAAGGCCACGCCCATTGTGTTACTTCTAACATAGCCCTTGAACCTTGAACTCTGATATAGCAGTTAGCTTTTTTAAGAATAGTATTGCCAAAGCGTCAACGTACAATTTGTCCAAATATTTGGACAGTACACAACAACAACAATATGAGCATTAAAAAAGCTACGACAGGCAGCCACACACCGCTGTGTGAAACAGTCATTAGCTAATGTAATCTTAATCATTACATTAAAAATTATCGGTTTTACTGCAGTTCTGGTGTGGTTTGTCCGAGTGGTGTTGCCGCACCTAGCTCTCCAATATGGTGGAGGGGCTCACGCATATCACTCAGATCAGGTAGTGACAGACCCTCCACACAGTGTGGAGGTGGCTCTTTCAGGGACGGGTTTAGCTTCCATTATTTATGCTAAAATAAGCTACATCCAGAATCCAGCTCCACCCACAGGCATGAAGCTGATATCTATCTTCTCAGAAAGGAAGCTAATCAACAAATTTCCCAAAATGTTAAACTATTCATACATGATGATTCTTTTGTTTGTTTTTTTACAGCTAACTTGGCAGCCCTCTGGAAAGCAAGAGGAACAGTATTTTTAGCAGAAAGATCATTTCTCATATGCAAATGCTGTGTTATGGAGTGTTATTGAATCAGTCAGCTGTTCTGGGCACATAAACCCAATCAGCTGAGGTGTTTTATACAATAATACCTACGACTGTTACCAACCATATGATGTTTGTTTTTTTTGTTTTGGTTGTATCATTTGTTGGTTTGATTGATTCCTCTTACTAAATTGTCTATGTTTTTTTCTTTGCCTCACTGTGTTTGACTCTGTAAAAGTGCCATAAATTAATTAAAAAATAATAATTGGAAGGAAAGCTAACAGGATGCGTATTTCATGATTATAAAGAAGCTATACCACAACCAAAAATGTGGTTTTGGTATGAGTTTCACTTTGACTTTTTAATCAGACTGTGAACATCTGATCCAGCAAGAAGTTGCAGCAATTGTATCCTTTACTTGTGTATTTGCTAGGGTTCAGTGAGTAAATGGTGTCCAGTACAACGGGCAAGAGCATCGTCTGAGTAAATGTAAATATCTACTCAGGAAGGAAAACCCTTACTGGGTAACTAACTGTAATTTATTCATTCAAGCTTATGAAAAACATGAACAGTTCTGACTCTTATGATCAAAAACATTGATGTGTCAAATTTAAAGTCTTAATATTATCTGAAGCAAAAAAAAAGATTCATAGACTTTAAATTACACTGTAATTAGACCCCTTCTTTTGATGGCATTACTGCACGTACTGAAGTTTATTGTACGGCTCAGCAAATTTGTATATAATGTATTCCCTCATTTGAGAATCTATATCTCACAAAGGAATATCGTCAGGAAAAGAATTAGTGAAAGAGCAGCGCTGATGATAGCCGATTTTAATCTGAAACTCTGAACATAACCTCCTCTGGACCGGGTTATTTGTTCACCATGAGTTACCATGGTGATCTTGCCAAATTAAAAGAGATCCACCCTTGTGACACTGAAAACTCTGGCTTTAGACTCAACATACCTCGCTAAACCATTAATCTCACTTGGTAGTACACCCCTCAGATTATGTTCAAGATAACAGATAAAGGCATATAAAAGAACCACCTACTGACCAATGAGTTCTTTGGAAAATGTCATTATCATTCATCAAACATTCTGGAGCTCAGTGCGCGGATCATGAGAGGTGTCAAAAACATTTCATTGTGCTTTTGTACATTGATATCATCCTACAACAGGGACTGGTTGTAGCACTAAAGCCTTGTACCTGTGGCACTAAGATATTAAAGTACCACTTTGAATTAAAGGAGACATATTATACCCCTTTTCCACAAGTTAACACAATCCCCAGTGGTCTTAATGAAATGTCTTTGACATG
>JBBPCS010002810.1:0-10640 GCA_037974645.1 Hollardia meadi
ACGATATCAAAGTATGGAATAAACTATCAAATCTATCAAATGGACCATACTTTGTTAGAAAGCTTGACTAATCGACTTACTAGCAAACTAAGTAAGACCACCCAAATCTATGTTTTTATTTAACTATACCCCCCGGAGTATGCCGCTAATCGTATTAGCATTTTCCATCCACTTACATGAAACAGTTAGCATTAGCTTTTCTCTGCGAAACTTTTGAGCTCAACTAACGTTACCCCAGTAGTCTGGTAATTATCTTGACTCATCAGCTAACTAGCAGACTAGCTTAGACCATCAATATCTGTAACTACCAGACTAGGTGAGACCACCAATATCTGTGTTTTTATTTAGTTATACCTCCTGGACTAGAGGCAACTCAACACAGTGGCGGTGCAGCTAATTGCAGAGGAACCTTTGCTTAACCGGCTTGGTTGTAAAAGGGACTAGAATTATTCCTTGTCATGACAACGGTAAGCTCTTGCTTTATAACCTTTCAATTTTGAGTGCAAAACTTTCACCCAAAAATTGCGAAGGCTTTTATTTTATATTGTTGGCAAATTACCATGGTATAAGCGGGATAATCAACGACTAGGTGTGCGTTAAATGGTTTTAAGGCACAACGTGGAGGCGAAGAACCACCCGACACGTACCTTAAAACCGTTTAACACACACCTAGTTGTTGATTATCCCTTACATAGTTAAGGCCGGTGTCTTTGTTTCTCTACTCGAAAAGAGTAATTCTTCATAATTTCCTGCTGTCAATGTCTGGGGCCATCCATTGAGATATCAGCCGTTCTTAATATAGCCCAATAGCACAGCGACACACCTTCATTATTAGCCTATCATCTGCTGCTGCCCTTTTTAAATATGTTTAAATATGTTTAATTTATTTCTCTGCTATTAGTTTGTTCATGCAGCTGTTATGCTAAAACATCTTTATTACATTCAATTGTCTCTCCTGATTGAAATATCTTTGTACATGTGGACCTCAGAGAAGTAACGGCTGTGAGCGGTGTATGTCAAGCATCAGAAACACATAGACTGTCATAGTGCCAATAATGGACTGGAAAACTGTTAAAGTTGAATAAAGGTTTTAAAGTTGAATCCCACATAGTAAACTCCACATAATAACCATGTCCTGTGCTTGAATCGATGAGAATGCTAAAAAGTGTCATTTGTCCCTCAAACTGACATCCCTCAGTTGGTAAAAAAGCAGCACTCCAAGAAGTATGATTTCAACAGCAACAACATGGCTAGAAGATTAACATCAGAGTGGATTCGAAAGAGAGATTTACAAGAAAATATAAGGCACCGTGGGTGGTTGTCAGTCACAGCATGTGAATAAAAGAATGCCGGATTGCAGAGAAGCAAATAACTGAAGCAAGAAAACTGGAAAAGACTGAAAGGACAGATGACTGAGGACAGTCAGAACAACTACTGCATTCAATGAATAAATACGCAGACATGGAAAGTGAAAGGGACAAGAGTGATTGACAGAAGAACAGCAGGATTTACTTACAGTGGTGTGATAACAAAAGAGCAAAAGAGGAAAAAGAACTGTAAGAGAGAAATAATATCTTATTCAGAAATGTGAAGAGAAGAGGAGGCAGCTTTATTTTAACTGTGTTCACTTTCATCCTCCATTCAAGTTCTCTCTTCTCAAAAGTGTGAACACATGAGGGTTGACTTATGTATTCCCTGGATTTTAGTTCCCCTGAAATGATGGTTACAGAGGCAAAGAAGAGGAAGGTGTTTTGGGAAGAAGAAAAAAGCTTAAAGTGTATTTAATTTAATGTAATTTCTTACCATCAACACCTAAAGCAAACCACAGCTAACCATAAATATTATGGAAGACATAGTTCCCTAACAGGGCTGTGTATTGACAAGAATCCAATCCTGCGATGCAATACGTTTCCCGATACAGGGGTTACGATTCAATATATTGTGATGCTGTAAACAAGGCAATATATTGTTTCATAGGCCTGTGTTCTTTGTGTTTACACTAGCAATGTGTGCTTACTTCTGTCTGCATCTATTGATGTTGTTATGTTGGAGTGGAAGAGTCAAATGGCTTGAGATAGTTTACAACACTGCAGCCGGGGGTTGAAACACAACTCAAAATGAGCCACAGCCACAAATCTTTGCATGTAAACTATAAATTAAAACCGATTGTGTTTTTATTAAATTGATACAGTATCACTAAACATGATATTGTGATACTCAAGTACTTTTATATTGATATTTTCTAACACCCTTATTATAACAACATATTCATTCCTCTAAATAACATGAATCTTTATTTGGACAAAAATATGTTTTCTTCGTCACTGTCACAAATGAGCTGCATTATTCGTACAGTGAAGTAGGTTTCCATACAACATGGGCATTTCTTCATTTCACTGCTATACTGGGAGCTCTCATCAGCAGAACTGACCACTATGTACCACCATTTGAATGTTGAAATTGCTCTTATAGCATACTGGAGACAAACCCCTTGACAAGTGAAAGCCCCCTTTACACATGATGAAAAGATGCTGTTCCGGTTCAAGATGTTCAGCTCATAGGTTTTAGTCAGAGAGCAGCAAAAAGGTGTGAATGGGTCCAAAGAAAGCAAAAGAAGAGGCAGAGAAATAGGACAAGCTGATATTTACTGATTCACATCAAATCTCATTTCTCAACATTATTCACATTTTTCTTTAGGTAAAACAAAGGTTAGTAAACCTAAGATAAATGGTAACTTGCACCATCTTTGCTGTCACTTTCCTTCATCATTTCTGTCAGCTATGATTCAATGACAGTTTACTCAACAGTGATTTAGTTAGACAGTTTCATGGTTCCCTTTGCTGCTAGGGGCATCACATTACAACAGATCACACAATTTAAATCAAGTATCATCAAATCAAGCACAACTCAATCCACTTCTCAATCCATGTAAACCGCTTCAGTTCAATTGAAAATACATTACTTGTAAAGTCAATTAAATGTCATTGCATTGCAGAACTACCTCCAAGTTTAACTTTTATTATTCATGCACAAATGTTTGCAACAGTAATTGGTGATTCTATTGGGCAGCT
Organism: Hollardia meadi; assembly: GCA_037974645.1. NCBI lineage: Eukaryota > Metazoa > Chordata > Actinopteri > Tetraodontiformes > Triacanthodidae > Hollardia > Hollardia meadi. The sequence continues at coordinate 3,072 of JBBPCS010002810.1, forward strand.
CAGATATGTTCCCCTTTTACTTCAAAGTATATTAAGACAAACTTATATTGGACTTGAATAGAAATAAATTGTTCATTTGATGTTGCTGCATAAAGTCAATTGTAAAGCTGTGGTTCCTGTATTGTTGCCACATCCCTGTGTCCTTACAATAGGGGTTGATGAGCAAAATAGCATCATAAATAATATCAATAAAGACCAAGGCTGGGGCAAAGCAAATTATAATTTCAAATTACATCATTGATTTGTATAAAACTTAATTTAAATGAAAATCACTCACAAAAGGAATCTAAATTTACTCCTGCTTCTTTCAAGTTGGTTCTTAAGGCTTTACCTGGTGGGAGAGGTGTGTGAAGTGGCCAGTGAAGTCAACGCTACTAGTTACCTTTGTTCAGAAGAGAAACATGCCAGAAACTTGTGAGTGTTGTGAACCCACTCAACTTGATGTTGGAAGAAAGCTACAGTTTCAACATGTAGTCCATTCCTCTGTATGTATACAATTGTGGAGGAACACAGAGGAGGGTTGCCAAAAGACACACCGAAATATCAAAAGATGGCAAGAATAGCTGTTTCCAGCCCGTTCTCATCCCCAGCTCTTCAGATATCGATATTTTGTCATGGCCCCTCGCGTCTCATCCAGATGCAAAAGGTACCCTTTGGCTTCAGGCAGAGATGCACAAGGGTTAAATGTGCCTGCAATGTAACGCAGTCATGCATCAGTTTCAGACGACTTGAAGAGATGACGTAGTTCAACGTCCTTTCCAAAGCGAGAAAGTGCCAAGAGGGGTGAAGGTTGGGGTTGAGTGGAGGGTACCTGGCATGTCTGGATAAGATGTGAAAGGCGCGTGACAAAACATCTGTATGTGACGACCTGGGATGAGAAGAGGTTTCTGTTTCCTGTAGAGGTTGGTTGCAGAGTGCAGACCTGTGACAGTTTAGTTACTTTGAAACACAATGTGCAACAATCTAACAGATCCAGGCTGTGATTGTATACCACTGTATAAAACTCAGCCCTATATGGTTAAATGGTGGTAGTGTTGGGTGCAGGAAGGATGCACCCTCTTCACTGCATTAAACTGCTTGGCTCGGCAGAATGGTGAAGCACTGGTGTCAGCCAAATGAGTATATACCCAGTAGGTGAATTAAAAATCTATTTTTATGGAGTAACACATTAGCCAACACTCACATTACGATCCTTCACACAAAGATCTACTTTATAAGAAATGGGGTATATGAGGAGAGGGAAGTATATAACCTCCAGGTGAATTAGGTCTTTATAGAGTGCTGCATATTAGCCAGTAGTCATAAGCCAAATCCTACAAAGACGAGACTGGGAAAGGAAATGTTAGGGCAGAAAAGGCACAGAAAAGATACTAAAGGAAGATTTATGTTCACTGGGTGAATTAAAAGTCCATCTTTACAGGGTAACATATTAGCCAACAGTTACATTATCATTTTTCACATAAAAATAATTTATAAGGACGGAAAGAGAGGTGGGAGGAGAAGAAGTGAGAAAAGGCGATTATAGGAAGATGCAGTTGCACTTTGAAGAGGTAATGCTACAGTTAAAAGCTGATATTTATAGAGACAAGGATCAGAGCCAATATTCACATTTTATTTTTGGGGAATATTGAGTTTAAGGTAATATTTTAAATAAAGGATGGGAGAGACGGGAATACAGAGTAATAGGAAAGAGTAGAAAAAGATGGAGGATGGTAAAATGTGTGTTCTGACAGGCTCTCTCCAGCAAAGCAATGATGCTAACTTAACAGATAAAGATAGAACGGAAGAACTGAAGAGAAAAAGGCTAATTGGAAAAAAAACAACATGGAGGTCACACACACATTGCAACACTGATGGAACAACCGGTCCACCGAGTGTCGTTTCTAGAAAAGCAGGTGGGTACAGAGAAATATTATCCAAATGAAAGCCTTGAAAAGTAAGGAAGGAATGATTAGAAGGAAGATGGAGGGATGAGAGTGAGAGGCCAAGAGGTAGAGGGGGGGAGGGGGGGGGGGCGCCTGATGAAATCAATCATTTATCAAGGCCATGTCCTTGCTGCACCTCAAGCGAAATGGAGAATTCATTTTAGCTCGACTCCCCGATCCACTCTTCATACTGGTCTCACAAATGTGCTACGCTAGAGGAGGCACATGGCTAAAATCGTTGTTGGATTCCCTGGAGCTATTGCAGCACCGGTTATGGTTTGAAATGGCCTGAATCCTATTTAAAGAGACAGCCGCCTGGCAGCCGGCTGCAGTGATGGAGACATCACAGCAAGTTTGACTCGCCAGGGCTTAATGTGTAATGTAGATCCATGTAGAAACAAAATCATTAATCAAATTGCTGTTTCATGTTAAACATGTGTTAGAGAGGCAGGAAGGCTTTGCACGTCACAAACAGATGAGACGCTGAGGGGCTGTGACATGGTGCGGTAACTGATGGCCTGGGATGAGTGCGTGTTGAAATATCATCCAGAGGACACGTCTTCGGTTAAAATCAAAATCGGTTTCAGAAACATTCAGTCGCAGTCAAATCACTGGAACTTTTTTAGCTGCGTCATTGTTTTCTGAGCATCGCAGGAGGAAGAGTATGGCAGTCTGTAAACTTTACAAACTGTCTCTCAATGACTGAGCCATAAAGCTACCTGTGGTGAAGGCAGAGAAGAGGAAGGTCAACAGGGCAGCGCAACCTTGTCTGCGACACGCTCAGCTCCAGTGTTGACTGTCAATAAAGTCAGCTGGTACACTGGTACACCCCCCTCTACTGCTGCCCATCTCACTGGCAGAGAGGTCAACATGCCGGCAGCAGAGACACTGTGTGGTGCCCTACAGTTTAATGGTGAAATCTGATGTTTGCACATCACAGATGATGAACAAAAGCATTAAAATGTGGGTCTTGCTAATGTAGGCTGATGGAGTTAGGTGGAGGAAGCTGCTCTGCAGGTGCACACTAACTGGACAGAGTAGTAAAAAATATATTTCTCATATTTGTAGGTGAAGCATATTGGAAAAAAAAGACATCAGTTAAAATATTGTTTATAAAAATTAAAACAAATATTTATTGATAAGAAAATGCATGAAGTGAAAAGACTGAAAGCCAGTTCAAATCACCTTGGTGATCAACAGGGTGTTTAGAGGCTGTAAAGATAGTGATATTTTTGTTTTTGTCTGTTTGAAATTTCTATCAAAGACTTTTGTTATAATTTGGCATTTCTGTTTGGAATCATGTTTGGATGTAGAATAAACTTTTCATAAAGGTTTTTCCAATTGCCTTCTCTATTTAAATAAGAAGAAAGAAAATCATTAAGCTGTGTAGCATTATACATCATTATAATGGCCACAGCCATGGGGCTTTTGAATTATATCCAATAATGTCACTGCACATTACAAACACTTTCTTACAAAACTATCCCAAAGTATTCAAGTAAAAAATAAACCACTTAACTTTTAGATGTCAGAGTTTACTTCAATGTAAACTGGAATTACCGACATGCGGTTGTATGGCTCTGCGCACTGATGGAGTTGCAATTTCCATCCATGTCTGTCCAGACTCATTTAATATATTAGTCACATGGTGCAACAGCAATCACCTGAAGCTTAATATCATCAGAACCAAAGAGCTTGTGGTCGACTACAATTCTTCAAATATGGATGTTGCTGCAAAGAAGCTCTAAATTATAAAACATGAATGCTTCACACACATGTTGAACCCGGCAGCACAGAAGATCTCTACAATCTAATCTCCCCTTCTGTTCCTAAATGATGCTGTTGAATAATGGGCAGAAAAGTGTTTGTACAAAATATTATGATGTCACAGTGAAGTTGACCTTTGACCTTTTGGATATAAAATGTGATAAATTCGTCCTCATTATCCTGTTTTCTTTGAAATGTTTTCATATTTAGCATATTAATTCTAAAGTTATGATGAAGTATTTGTTTAACAGGTCTCAGTGTTGTTGAGGCCCGAGCTGCAGGGCTGTCGAAGCTAACATGAACAGAGAGGTGAACACAGGAGGTGTGGACACAAACACACACACCAACAGTGCCAGTAGCCAGCAGGCTTTTGAACATCTGTCATACCTGCCTGCTCCAATCCCATCACACACACACACACACACACACACACACACACACACACACACACACACACACACACACACACACACACACACAGCAACACGTGAATGGATGTGACAGCTCCACCACTAGCCCAGAAACACATGTACACATGTTCCTTTCTACGACGCTTTACACACGCACACACACATCCACACACACACACACACACACACACACACACAGTTTCCACCACCTCTGTCCCACTTCACTTCACATCAAGCATCTCCCTGTCCTTCCCTCGCTGACTTTGTCCCACTTTGATCACTTTAATTCCCCACCACTCTCCCTTCTTTTCTTCCTTCTCTTCTCTTCATTTTTATCCTTCCTTTTTTTTGTATCTTTATCCTTCTTTTTCTCTATCTAAGTATACACAGAGTGGAAAAAGAAGACAAGAGAAGCAGGGACAAACAAATAAAAGCCCAATGAAAGAAAGAACATGTATTAGAAAACAAGCTTTAACAAACACGATTAAGAGGAATATGGATATAATAGATGTAGGAAAGGAGAAGAGGAGAGCGAAGGAGGAAAAGAGTGAGGAAGAGAAGAAAAAAGAAAAGGAAAGAAAAAAGGTCAGAAAGAAGTAAAAAGTGGATAAATGATAAAGATCAAGGAAGAGAGGAAGCAGAAAGAGAGAAATGGGAGAGACACAAGCACAATTAAAGCAAGAAGAAGAGAGGTCAAAGGAGGAAGAATTAATGAGGAGAAAGGAAAGTGTGGCTGAACAAAAACAAGATAGATGGAAGGAAGGAAAGTGGTGGTGACGATTGCTTCCCACACACACACACACACACAGTCCATCTAAGATTTGATGGGCTGTCACTCGTTATGTCCTTACACCCCCAATGGGATCCTCATTATCAGCCACGATTGCCCCCACCTAACCTTCCTTATCTCCTCCTCCCCCTCTCCTCCTCCAACCCCTGCACTCCACCTCTCCTTCATCTCTGGGCCACCTTCTCAACATCCCAATTATCATCATCTTTGATTTGTGCTCATGTTCTCAAGGAGTAGTAATTGGGATTTTTTTTCTCTTTCTCTTTTGCTCATCTGTCTTCCAGCCTCTCTATCTCCAAAAAGATAACTCTGACCTCACTATCACCACACTCACTTTTACTTTACTACACTTTTTTCAATATTGATGTTCTTTTTGATGAGTTGAGTATTCAAGTCATACCAAGTATAAAACTTAGTTTCTGTTTCTGGTCATTGCGTCAACATTGCGTGACCATGACGATATGATGACAATACTCATCAATAGAAGCAACACAAATGAGAATCAAGCAAAGTTTAAAAAAAAGGTCAATAAAGGTAACAACAACAAGCTTAACAGGAAATTTCAAAATTGAAGTAAAACCTCAAAGAATAACAAAGAGAAAGAAAGAGAAAGCATGAAGACCATAAGAAGACTAGAGGTGTCACTCACCTGCACATTTAGTCCTTGTGACAAGCGGTGGCCCTGGCGGCCCCGTTCCTCCCTCCCCAGGTCTGGACAGCAGGACCTTGATCTCATACTCCACATCTGGGTCCAGATGCCACAGTTTATAGGTGGGGGAGTCAACCACGTGGGTCTCAGCCCAGTTCCCTGAAGTGGTGCGGTACTCCACTTCCTTCAGGATGATTGGCCCGTCGCCGATGATGCTGTTGGCATTGGGTTTGATCCAGAGGTAGGTGGCTCCAACAGCGAGAAGCTCAGGTGGTGCGATGGGGGTGGGTGGAGCTGTGAAATGGGAACATAGGTGGTGAATTAAGTGTCTATTCTTTTTTTTTCTTTTTTCTTTTTACTTTTGTGGTGAAATAAAACCAGAGAATTCTATATTGAAAAGATTTAATGAAACCTGTTGAATCATGATGTTCAGACTCAGAGCCGACTGGAAAACAATTCTATCACCAGTCTAGATTAGTTAGATAGAGGGTGGTATGAAGACCAAGAATGCATCAACAACAGTATATAATTGGGTGGATCAGGACAGGAAATAATTATTAAAAGAATGACTATTTCTGTAAATTGTACTGTATTTATAAAAATATTATGTAGCTAAATGGTAGTAGGATGTCTGCTATATTCCAACCCGTTCTCATGGCCATCTCATCAGATATCAATGTTTTGCCCTTCGTGTCCCACGCAGAGCTGAGCGCAGCGCGATGGTTGCGCGTGCCGTCCTTGCGCGCTGCGCGGAAGTTCAACCAGATTCAACTTGGGCGCAGCGCTCTGTGACGACACCTTGGCGCGTCTAATAGGAGGCAATCTGGCAGATCACAACAAACTACTTCCTGGCTTCCATTTTGGTCGCCTAGCAACTGGCAGCCAACATGGGCATGATTTGCGCGCTGTGCCATGGTCTGACCGCCACCTATCTGAAAAGGGCGCGCCGTACCCAGCCATACCCAGCCGTACCCAGAGGCGAGCGCAGAAAACACTGTGGCCTATCTGAAAAGGGCTTTATCCTGACGCACAAGGTCTACATTACTAGATTAAGTTTAGAAACAAAAACCACGTGGTTAGATTTAGAAAAATATCGGTGACATTTGGTTAGGGTTAGGGTTAGTTTAGGGTTAGGGTTAGGGTTAGTTTAGGCACAAAACGTACATGGTTCACTTTAGAAAATGACTGGTGACGCTTGGTTTCAAACAGGACACCAACTCCGGTCTCCTGGGTGAAAGTCATGTGTGTGACCCTCCACTCAACCCTGACCTCCACCCCCATGGCAGTTTATTGCTTTGGAAAGTACGCTGCACTACGTCATCTGTTCAAGTCATCTGAAACTCACATGGACATCTTTGCATTGCAGGTAAATTTAAACCCATGTCTCTGCCTGAGACTTGACATGACAAAACGTCAATTTGTGATGAGCTGAGGATGAGAATGGGCTACCAATGTTAGGTAATAGTAAACTCTTAAAATGGTGAGTAACCCCTTTGTTGTAGTGATGCACAGATCAGAGGCATGGAGGCCTATAAGTCATCCACCCGATCACCCACCCAAACATTTTCTCTGATTTAAAGACCTTTCACTGTACCTCTACCAATCCCTGTAAGCTTTGCCTTGTAACGTACGTCGAGCAGTGAAAGCTTTCCATGATGTCTTCATTGTGTGCTGTAATGATGTATGAAGGTTTCCTTTAACAAATGCCATTAATGTTTACAGAGCCTGTTTTAATTTTTACATGTGTTCAGTAATGTCACTGCAGCAAATATCATGGCGCAAAAACTGAAAGTTATACTTTTAACATAAGAGGACAGAAAAAACAGAATGTATGAACTGTATGTGTGACCTTCAAGATGTCGTGAACAACACACAGCAATAATTATCATTGGTTCCTTACCGATACTGCTGAAGTGTCTGAGATTTTAAAAATCATTGAAGTTAAGCTGCCGTGCCTCCTGCATGATGGGCACAGCATGGGGAGACGCACTTATTGTTTCTGGTGCGGGGGGGGGGGGGGGGGGGTCA
>JBBPCS010002811.1:0-38638 GCA_037974645.1 Hollardia meadi
ATCCATTGTGGCGGTGTACAGAGGCAAAATTACAAAAATTGTGTCACTGTCCAAATACTTATGGACCTAACTGTATATTGGGTGCTTGGTGCCTTTCAGCAGTGTACAGTTTGTGATTTCAGAGGGTGTGACGCTCCTGTCAGAACACATTACATAAAGTGTGACGTCCACCGGAGAAATGAGGCCAAAGATTTTAGATGTGCAGAGCATGCCTTTATGACACGACAAAACCTCCTGCCACAGATTCAAACACTGTAGTTATCTATCTACCATCCATACACCATCCAAATCTAATCTTATCGATTTGCCTGCACTATATGGCCAAATGTATATATTTGTACTTTGATTCTGCTGTTGTTTTAAATGGTTTGGGCCTCATAGTTATTATCTCTGCAGCATACAATAATATATTAGATATTTGTGTTCTTCCAACTTCATGGCAACAACTGGGGAACACTGGTGAACCTTTTCTCTTTTAATATGACAATGCCTCTGTGTACAAAGAAGAAGTGCTCCATAGATAAATGTTTTATCCTCAGTTTGATGTGAAAGAACTCGACTGGCCTGCACTGAGCCCTGACCTCAACACCCCATCCAGCCCCTTTGGGATGAACTTGAACGTCACCCAACATCAACGGGATCAAAACCCTAGAGTCAGTTTCCAAAATCTGGTGGAAAGACTGAAACCAGAAGAGTGGAGGCTGTTATAGCAACATGTTAATGGAGTTTAAAGTTCATCAGAAAGAGGTGTAATGTTTGGGTCTCTGCACAATTTTGCCCATGTAGCAGTGCCTGAATTTAAGTTGAAATTCCTTTGAGAAAAAAAAGAAAATTTTTGAAGAGGGCTACAATTTTGTGGCATGGAAATGGAGACCGTAATATACAATTTTAAGAACCAATATACGAATCAAAGTACACTATCTGGAGTTGTTCACTCACTTAATAAATCAACACAAAATTGATTGATAATTGATTAATCAGTAAAGTTATTTTTTCAAGCTAAGTCCCCCACATAAATGCTCGAATGTAGGTAGCTTTACTGTATAGCCGTCTTATGGGCTATTAAAACTGAAACTCCTGTCATGTGACTGTTGGTTGGGCTGAAAAATGAAGCCAATGCTGAAGTGCCAAAAAACTGCAGTTCCTCAAGTGGCCACTTGAGGCTGGCTCCAAAAGCGAGTCAATCCCCATAGACCCCCACATTAAAATGCCCATATTTACAGCAGAAATAAACATGTTTACAGCCTGGTGCAAAAAACTATTTAAAACCCTATTGCTAAATTCCCCATTCATAACAACTGTACAGGGGTTGAATTTTTATATAACTCAATTTTTTAATTCATATTAACGCTTAAAGTTCTGAAAAATTAGGACGTAGCTTTGAGTGACAGCTAGCCGCAAGCTTTCTGCTAGGCTTCGAGTCACTGAACTTGACTCTGCTGTGTTTTTGATGTTGGTGGCTTTTCAAGAATTTTTCATGCAAATATCGAACAAATAATATGACTTGTTCAAGATCGTCTGAAAAGTCTTTACTCCACCTCTTTGCCCATTTTTTGGATTAGCCACCACACTGAGCTTCACAATGACTATTCAAAAACCTATGTCAGAGACTACATCCATGTTTACAGTCTATTGTCTACAAACAAGAAAGTCACCACCTTGATTTTTAAGGGAAAGGAAATTAAGATATTTTACCATTCCCCCCCCCCCTTTCCTGACATTTTATTTATTCGTATCCAGAGGCACTGTCTTTTCTGTTGAGCCTTTTAGTATTCAAGCAGATCGAAGCAGATGTTTGCAAAAAAAATGATCAGTCAATCTTTCAGTGGGTGGACGAGACAGCCCTGAGCCTGTGTGCATCGGTTTGAGTGTGACTTTTCTGCGTATTAAACCAAGTGATGGCGAATGAAGGATGTGCATGTCAATGACGGCAATGACAGCTAGCAAATATGAAATAAATCATAGTACAGTTCACCTTATCAAGAGGGCTGCAGCTATGGAGGGAGTGAATTTTCTTTCTCCTTTTTTGCAGCTGTCATGGTTTCAGAGTGGAATCTTTATTACAAAGTAAAGAAGAAAAAAGGGGGGAATGAGTGAGAAATATATCCTTTGACTAAAAGAGTTGATAGTCAACCGAGCTGGAACTGCCTTGACACTGCTTGTCATCCGATTGAAAGCTTTTGATGTGAAGAAAACAGAATGGTAGAAAAAATATCTCCTGGCTAGACGCTGAGCCATGGGCTTACTTTGAAGACTCTCGGGTGCATCTCAACTTTTTTTTTATATCTTCATGCGTGTGCATGTGTGATGGCAATACGTGTCTAGTGTGTGCGCAGGTGCTGATACATACAGTCACGCTGCTTGCACTTTTACACTTGGGTTGTGTGAGTCATTTAGGATAGAAAAAGGCGGAGGCGGGGGGATAATGAGCGCTTCAGTATTCCCCTCAGTTACAATGAAAGATGTGGATTGAGGTCACATTGAGCACCGCTGCAGCAGAAACATCAAAGGCCCTCCTAGTTTCACACAGCGATGTGCTGTGTGTTTACAGTACGTCCTGACATGTATCCACATGGCAGCACGCCAACTGCCCATCCCCAGGGACGTCTGTATAGTCTGTGTGTGTTTGTGTGTGAATTTGACTTGCACCGTCAGATAGATGGAGCATGTTAGGTGGGGACATGGCGTCAAATAGAAAACTCTTCCTCCATTTTAATAGACCTGCCTGTCTGTGTAATTTGAACCATCCATTTTCTCTGAGGACCTCCTTATCTCTTGTCAGTAGCAACTCATTCTTCTCTGCTGCTGCTGCTGCTGCTGTTGTGTTTCTGAAGGGAAACTCTCAAAGACTTTAGTGTACTGGATGATGGCAAAAGCAATGACAAAGGAAATATGCAGCCATGCTATTCTTTAGGGATTGAATTGACGGCCACAAAAGTTTGATTTGCTTTATTTTTGAATGATCTTTTATGCTTTCAGGTTGCAGTAAGTCCTTTTTATAAGTAGATGTTATATTGTATGTATTATGTTTTCTACATGGAGAACAAAACACTGTTCATAGATACCTCTGAGCTACAATTGAATACAAATCAGAAGCTTAGCAGCAAAATCTGTGCAGGTTTAAAGAGTAGCAGGTTCTTCTGTTACTGTCGAGTGCACAGTCATGCCTATAACAAGCTGGAATTAACAGGAGTGTCACTTCAGCAAAGCTATTCTCTCCACTTCTCAACAAAAGGTTAGTCATGATATCGTCTGAACATATTATCAACAGCACATTATGTACTGAAAATCACAGTTAAAACCTATTTAATCAAACCACTAGACTGCAGACGGCCCAAAGAACAACGGGTTCAAAAACGGAAATTCACAGTTGAAGAGTATTTGGTTAGAACAGTATTCTCCTTTGTCATGCAACACTATAAGAACATCAACTAAATCTAAGTTTTAATCATTTAATTCTTCATTTTTGGGGCCAAAACTATTGCCAATACATTTGGTGTGTAAATTATACTGTTATAAGGAAAGAAGAAAAACATCAATATGGCAGGTGATAATGTATAATGGACACCTGAACATTGTGCTCATATGTAATTGTTGAATAGCACATTCCTAAACCATGAAGTCTCCACTCTTCTGAGCCTTTCCAACGGATTTCTGCTCCCATTTGAACACACAAGCACTATTGAGGTTCAACACTGATGTGCAATAAGGCTTGACTCGCCGTCGGGGGCTCAGTTCATCCCAAAGGTGTTGAGTGGGGTTGAGGTCAGAGCTCTTTGTATGCCTGTCGAGTTGTTCCACACCAAACTGTGAAAATACATTTTTTATGGACCTTCATGCTGGAACAGGAAAAGGTGTTTCCCAAAAAAGGTTACACAAAATGTGAAAATGCCCTTGTCTGAGATTGTCATTCACTATGACCAAGAGTTTTAGCCCAAACCATTAAAAGAACAGCCCACCAACATTATTCCTCCTAAATTTATATTCACAACTCTAAAAAAACCAACAGTCCACTGGTGACACTGCCATTGCTTGTAGCTGTCTTGCTGCTGCTGCATGGTCATGGAAGTCCATGTCATGACGTTCCTGAGGAGCAGTTTTTGTGCTGATGTTGCGGCATCCTGAAAAATGGTAGCTGATTGCTGCAACCAAGGAGAAATTATTTTTACACGCTATGTGCTTTAGGACTTGGCAATCCATGCCATGGCTTCATGGCTGAGCTGTTGGTCTCGGCTTGAGAATGTGTCTGCTTGGTGTTCATTGGACATTCCTGCTTTCTTTCAGTATGTACGAGAGTCTCTGTGCTCTCGATTTTATTACCCGCCTCCTCAGTTGGCAGCACAGCCCTCCGTTGACAGCGGAGGTCAGGGGCTGCTGCTCCTGGACGGCCCCAAGGAGGATAAACTGTCATCCTCAGACCAGAAGGAGAGAGACTACCATCCCCGGCCTCTCATCTCATTTTATCAGGCAGATGCATAGCAGAGGGGAATCAGAGACATACAGATATTTGATGGAGATGGAGCCTTAAAAATCCGTCCTGTTTGTGACTGCCTACCTCAGACTTGAGGCTATTAGCTTTACAATCTCATCTTAAAAGTTTTGCTTCCTTTTGAAGGCAGTTGTTTGTGTCAGCAAACCCAGAGTGAACGGCTGGGCCGATAAGCCCGAACACTGCCAGACTCATGAACTCTGAAACTAGGTGGAGTAATCTTGACTTTTTATAGACTTTGGCTCAGATTGTCATTGCTGTTTTTCTTCTTGTTTAAATGAGTGTGTGTGCAAGGGCTGTTTCCGAGCAGGCCTGTTAAGCCATTATCAGTCCTGTCTGGCTTTTATGTTTGCCCACAGAACACGAACGGTATTCCTCTGGGACAAAACTGCTGACTGCCACAAGCTCTCCACTTCGACCTAAAAGCTTATCGCCTTATTACTATTCAGGCAGGGATTATGCAAATCAGAGAGTCACGTGAAGCATCAAACAGGCTTGGAATTTTAACGGACTACTGTGTTTCACACAGGGCATCTTACATTAATAAGTGTGCAGTATGACGGTTAAGCACAATTTCCATGATTCCGCAATTTCTCAATTTTCAGCAGCAGAGTATCAACTTGACACTTTTTCTCAGTTTCTGCAGATGCTTACTCCTCAACTTTTTACGAATTTGCCAGTGTAGGAGATGCTAATTTTAGGTGCTAGCTCTGAGGACAGTAATGTCATGTTTTGAGTATTTATTTCTGGAAATTCAAGGGTTTTAAAGCTCGTACAATTAAAAATACGATTTACTTTTAGCGATTTGAAATTCACTTACACACTGCAGTCGTAATTATGGAGCTGTACACATAATTTGTTATAATTAGGCTACTTTACTTATGATCAACTATATGAACAACTACTATGACAAACTATTGAGGTGACAACTTTGCTAACACAGCCAAACATCAAGCGGGTGCAAAAACACAATTTACTAGTCCAACAGGAAAAAGGCCAGCCTTTTGTTTCACGAAGCTCTCGTCAACGACTAAAAGCCAGTCCAAGATTTACTCTTGTCCTACTTCTTGTTCAGTCACCCTTTCTTTTTTCTTCTTAGCTTCCTCTGTCAACGTCCTGTTGTGTCCCTTCACCTCTGTAAGAATGTTCGTAGAGGCTGCTGAGCTTGGTACCATTGCACACTTGCCCAGCTCATTTGATTCCCATTCAATTTCCACTACCCACCAGCATCCAATTTTCACCAGATACCAGATTTGGATTATGATCTCAGTACGTCTAACAATGAAAGCTTCGGCCTTGGTTTTTATGCTCATTTTCTCCTATATATTTTCTTATCTATTGTCCTTTCATGTAGCATTATATTTGATTTTATAATGAAAACTGATTCAAACATTTCTTTTCTTGCTGCTCACGAAGCTATGTTCCTTGCCTCTGTTTTTTCGTTGGTGTGTTTTTTGAAGCAGTTGCTTTTTATATAATTTGTTGTGCACATGCACAAATGAAGTAAAACAATGTAAATCAAACTAATGGTATACTGTACAAGCTAATAAAAACAACAAGTTAGAACCTTGGGAAATTTCTCGGATTTTGACACATCCTTAACATCCTTTATTTAAATCCACTCCCTCACCCCTCCTCAGATGATCACTCTGAAAGATCTGTCATGTTTAAAACTGCATGAAATAATTGAATTAAAGATTGACACAGTTCTCACATCAGCCACAGGCCACTGAACGCCTCTCAGCGCTGGCATGTCTTCACTGGCTTCATTAAAATGTTACAAGCTAACGCTCAGCGGCGTCTTACTTTTTGTCACCAGCCTACATGTAAAAAATGATCGGGCCATGCAAAGCTGCCACGGCATAATGTAAACTCTCCAGTACTATAATCATTTTACAAGATATATTCCAACATAATTACATGTCACATAGAAATACAACAAACCATCTGAAACTATTAATAAAGAGACAAGAGGGCATTTACAGGTTAAATGGTTCCAGCTCCAGCTAGAATCCATCACCTGCTGCCGGACTTATACACCAGTGAGCCACAACATTAAAACCACTGACAGATGAAGTGAATGACATTGATCGTGGCTACAGTACGATGTTCTAGTGGGAAACCCTGGGTCCTGGTATTCATGTGGATGTTCTTTGACCCATAAAACCCTCCCAAACATTGTTTCAGACAAAGTAAACCCCCAACAGCCCTCCATGGATTGTAATGTTTCAAGCAGGTCCCATGTAGCTCAATCAGATTTTGTGGTGTGGCAGCACACATCATCCTGCTGGGGGACCAATGTCATCGGGGTGTGCTGGTGCCATGGGGGGGGGTGTTTGATCTGCAAGGGTGTTTGGGCGGGATGGTTTGTGTCACACATGTATCCACATGAATGCAGGATCCAGGGTTTCCCAGCAGAATATTGCACTGTAGCGAGATGATCAATGTTATTCATATAAACTGTCAGCGATTTTAATGTTGTGGCTGATCGGTGTATTTTTCTCTCATTCCTGTCTGAACTGTGGAGACTCGGATTTCATAAAGTTTACTTGTTTTCCTGAAGCTCCCCACTTTGTGTACTGTTCCCATATTTTATGTACTGTTTTTTAGAAATGGCTAATTGTTAATCTCCACTAAGGGGAAGAGTCAATCCCTCCTAATCAAGTCTTTACAGATTTCACAGGGCCTCATCCATATCGGGAGATTCTCCTCGGCTCCTCCTCCTCCACACCTCCATTCTTCTACAAGTCCAGGGCACGCTCCTGGCTAGTTATATTCAAACTCACTACTTTTTCACCCATTTCATCGTAACATAAGAGCACAAGAATATTAAATCCAGGTTGGGGGAAAATCAAGGTCTCTCTCTTGTTTTAGTGTGCAACAAATTTTTATGTTTAATGGGCCGTATGTGGAGACAGCTTCTAATCCATTTACTTGTAATGAGCTTTTCAATTACCTTATTGATTTGAGGAAGCTTTGCGACAATATAGGAAACAGTAAAATTTTAAATGGAGCCTGGCAGGATCTTGTCCAGGGAAGATAAAACAAGATATTGATTCTGCTTATACAAAGAATTAAAATGAAGTAGGAAGAAATCTGCTGCAGTGTAAACCAACATAACAAAGGAAACTGAGAGATCAGTTTGTTGTGAATTTCATTTTTCATGAAAAGGTCAAGTTGAAAGCTGCAGAAATGAAGCCACACATGGGCCCTCAATGGCTTCTCAACAGCAACAAGAGGAACAGCTCAGGAGAAGGGTGCTACCACCTAACTCCAGGCCCAACTTTACAAAATGATGACAGCAGGTTTAAATATATGTACTAATGCCAGAGATGCTGGTTCAAAGGCCAGAGGCCTGTACTATGAAGCAGGATTCGTGGTTAGCCCTTTGCAAAGGTGATGTCATTCTCACATATTTTAGAAGTCGGAATCATCACGTCACATTTTTTACTTTAAAAAGGATGAAAACAATTGATTTATTATCAACATAAACACGTTTAACTGCATTTTGGATCAGATGTAATTATCCTTGAGGCCCCTTTGGGCTGCGTGTGACTGTTCGGGTCCCTCGTTTTATAAAACCTTTATATATTTTAATTATCTTTAAACTGCTTAGCTGTTAACTGTTGTCAGGTACATTAAAGATGAGGTGAGAGAGGGTAGAAATATACTCAGCTGACAGTTTATTTTGGTTTATTTATTTAGGTACTGAGCAAAAACGAATGCAGTCCAATACGACTTAGTGTACAACATATTATAACATTAGAATTAGTTTTCGGTAGGTGTAGCTAAACAAACTGAGTGCAGAAAAAAAAGAGAGAGATTAAAAGAAGTTGAGAGAGGTGTTTGAAAGAAACCCCAAAGCAACGGTGATGTCTGTACGTGTGTCTGTTGTCATCAGTCCGTCCATCATGGAGCTTGTCTTCGTGCATTAGTAAAAGCTACGTTTGACAAATGATTTGTGTCAGGAGCTCAACTACTGACAGCTTCAAAATGAAAAGACTGAACTGGAGCACAAAATAAAAAATAAAATAAGTTAATAACAAAACAGCGACAAACGTTGAGTCGCTGCAGGCTGCTCTGTCAAGAGAGTTATATCAGGACAGAACTGGTCCCTTCTCCCCCGTTTTGTTTCTGAACAGTTTGTGGATCTTTCAGAACCTCATTTCACCAAGTAGAGCAGAACTTTGCTATTGGAGATTGGATTGTGGTGTTCGTGCACCTCAGCCTTCTCTTACACTGCCGCTGCCGCTGTAATAAGTATTAAGTAAACGCATTTTCCCTCACATGGAAGTCCAGTGTGAATTTATTCAGAGAGGATTTTTACTGCAGAAAAAGATGTGAAACCTGTGAACAGACCTCCTCCTGTGTGAAAGAGGCAGGAACTCAGCCTTCATGTGTTTCCATTCTTTTTCTCTTTTCCTGCTGCCTGCCAGCGAAACACATATAGTTCTCTTTTCCCTCTGATGTATATATACCGCTGAGGTTTTCTCTGCAGTCTTTTAACCTCCGCTGCAAAAAAAAAAAAGAAGAGGATTAGGACTGGATTTTTATGGCTTGAGTCAAACCTCATGCGTACAGCATCAACAGAGGTTGACGATGTAGAAAACCACCCATCAACATCCCCCTGGATTTAATTTTCTGTCCTTTTATCTGTACCTTCCAATTATGCACTCAAACACTTCAATAATCAGATGCTCACGGTTGTTTTTAAACAATTTAATTATTTTGTGTGAAAATGTCAGCCTTGGGTTGAAAAGCTTCAATATAAGGTATTACAAGTACTAAAACTGGGATGAGTCTGAATCCAGGATCAAAGCTGCTGAACAAATCCATTATTGCTTGTTTCAACTTTCAGCATTTGTTGCAAATGTTAAAAAAAAATAAGTTAGAGGCTCGACAGAGATTCGTATTTTGTTGGCTAAGAAGACAGAAACAGTGCAACCCACTGCTTCAACCTGAAAATGAAATGAGCTGCAGAAGACATGTTAAATGTGACGTGTGATCTGACTTATAATACTTTTTCACACCGTATTTTTCCAAACAAATGAACTTTTAACTGGGATAGAGATTGTTTTGAGAAGATTCACCACTGGTGACCTTGCTGAACTGCAAAAACACCGTGACGACACAGTTTCACCTTCTCTCCACTCGCAAATTATCTTTGTCCAACAGCAAACGCTGACTTGCACAGAGTGTCATTGGGGCTTTTTGGCAAGTACCTTACATTCATAATTTATAGCTGAAATCATCTGCCGTCAGCATCACCTAAAAATGAGAAGCCTGCTTATCATGAACGCTTTTTTTTTAATACTGCTTATACAATGTAGAGCAGGGGTTTTCAAAGTCTGACAGTGTGGGTGAACCCTCTGAGACACATAAAGTATGCCAAATTAGCTCCCGTTTGCAGTATGCCCATGCACAGATGTACAGATAGTGACACTGGATTACTTTGACATTGAAGAAAACCTCAAAGACACATTCACAATGGATCTCCGAGATAATATGCTTGAAAGGTGTAAGTTTTGCTGATAAAAATTTGTGCATTCAGATTTAACTGAGTTATGACTCAGAGAAGGATTACAATTTTGACACAAATTGCAGCAATTGAGCGCTAAAGGGTTTCAGTGTGCTATAATTGCTTCCTTGAGTTGTGTGTCACAACCACTGATGCAGCTCTAACCGCTCACTGCGTTGATTGGCGGACCAAATCAGCAGGCCAAAGTCTAATAACTAACTTCCTTTATAAACACCAGCATGCACCTGTCCCCTTCCCCCAATGCAGTGGCTTTGCCTCCTCCCACCAACTCTCCCTCTCATTCGCCACAGTTTGAAAACCACTTTTATAGAGAGACGATAGATTGGTTTAGATAATCTTTAGCAAAACAAGACTGTAAGTAGTGCTGTAACCTGCAGCCCAACCTGGACTTGTGAGTTGCATTTCCAACAGTTTAAACAGTAGCCTACAATGACAAACATGTTTCATTTTAAAATATTGAAGCAGGGTTTGGTGGTAAGTTTGTCCAAATGTGATCATGATTTTCTTCCAGCATTTTTCCTACTGTTTCAGGCTGTGTGCTCGGTTGTTTTCGGATAGTGGTCAATTTCATTTTGTATTTTAGAAACAATAAATACTGGATGCCTGTATTAATAAGAGCTCCCGTGTTAGTGTGTAGATGTGCTTTTGCTTTAAACCTTGAGGTGCACACCTGCATATCTGGGGGCTGGGAGTTCGTAAAGCAGAGTGTGGGAGTCCGGCAGTCACATTTATGGACTGAAGTTAAGAGAGGAAGGAGAGAGAAAATAGCCCCGAAGCTGCGATAGTCTCAGAGGTTCAAAAAAGATTCTGTTGGTTTGAAGCTCTTAATATGAGAGTTTCATTCCAAATTGTTGTTCATAACCACTCGAAATTCTGGCTTCGGGAATCAATATTTAAAAACACAGATGGCTCTGTCCTCAAAAACAGAGCTTTTTGTGTGTGAAAAGACTCATAATTCATTAGCAACCCAAAAATGCACTTTGCTTTTCTGCCATAGGGTTAGGGTTTATGAAACTAGGTGGGTTGTTATTTTTTTTCTGAAATTAATGGATTTCTTTTTCTTTTCTTTCTTTTCTCTCGGTGTGTTTGAACGGAAGCAGCGAAGTTGAGCAGTGAGCATTACGTGGACTGATAACAGTAACTGATGATTACGTGTGTCCGGATGATCCGCTGTCGTACGTTAAAAGCATATGTTCACATTAAACATTCACATTTTCCACAGGCAGTCGATGATGCGGATAAACAAGTTTGAGTCATTGTTGAGTTTTCTCATGATGATATGTGGCAGGCTTTGCTTTGACCATCATTTCTATCAATACATACAAAGACCGCACACGCCGAGTTAACTGCTGAGATCTGGCGGTGTGGCGTCTTCCCTAAAGATAATCCCAGAGGAAAAAGAAGCTTGGTATCCTAAATGGTTTCACTTGTCGATGTGAGGTTAGGGTTAGGAGAGCATTTTAAGAAACACAACAGCTTTTCATGTACACTATGGTGGGCAAACAATGAATAATATATTGATATATTAGTATACATTATGTCTACAGTATGTACATTTATTATTGACCACACAGAGAACAGTGGTAGACACGCCAACATCAGCACCAGAAAGAAATGATGCCATAATGCAGTAGTTTAATAACAATACATGTACAGTAGTATACTGTATACTGTCAGTGTGGAATAATACCCATTGGCTATTGAGGGGTCCCCCCCTGCCTACTGCTGCACAGGCTCAATACATAATATACGAGATTTCATGAATGCAGGCAATTAACTAGGCTAAACACGCTTTACACACACACCACCAAGGCTAATATTCACCAAAAAAAAGCTACACGATGCAACAGAATCCACGTGGCACACTCGCCTCTCTCTCTCTCTCTCTCTCTCTCTCTCTAACCCGAAACACAGCAGGTCTATTACAGCAAACATCGGCTAGAGATGCGCCCGCCTGCTTTGTTGTCAAACCAGCCAGCAGGTCACTTATGCTAGCACCACGTCTGTCTCCCCGAAAGGAGCTCTCAGCCTCAGCTTGACCTGGCCCCCAACCCGCCTGTGCATGAGCCAGCAGCTGCAGAGGCTCCAGTGTTAGCTCCGGGTGTCTCCTCCATGTTTCACTGAAGTCCACTGATTTTCAGGTTGTTTGGGGCAACGTAAACAACACGACATTTAGATTTGCATTGTACTCTAAGAATGCCTAAGAAAAGACAATGTCAAAAGAATATATTTCCTGTAGACATTGCTACGTTGCTAGAGGTATCATGACATTGATAAATATTGAATGCTGCCCCTCGAATGTTCAGTTTTTGTAAAGAATATGTCATGATTGATTCAAAAGTGTCATGATTTATGCTACAAGTCAGCATTCACCCTTTCACACACACAGTCACACACTGATGGCGCAGCATCGGGAGCAATCTGGGGTTCAGTATCTTGCTCAAGGACACTTCGACATGTAGAGGGGGCCGCAGGGGCTCGAACCACCACAGCCACAGCCTCCCCGCAGTGTTTGAAGAACACCAAGAAGGGTCGGCGGGATTTTCGCCGACTGACCCGCTGCTTTAGTCACTAGTTAAAATGAACCTCCACGATGTCACAGATGAGGTCTGACCTTTGTTGTCGTCAGGCTTGTTGTGTCCTTGTTGTTGTAATTGGACCCAGCAGGAACAGGAAACCCTTCCCTTCAACACTTTTCATTAAAGCTGGACTACAAAAACAATTCCACTCAGAAATGTCATCGGGGATTAGGGCTTAGTCTGACTGAGACATCATTAGTTTTTCATCCTGTGTTCGGGGCAGCTGAGCTCTCCTCTGACCGACAAAAGCACACACCTCCAACAAAACTACACACACACACACACACACACACACACACACACACACACACACACACACACACACTGCTGTCACAGTGATGTTGAATGGCTCTCAGGGCTGTCCTGTCATCCTTTTCCTTCCCCCTGTGTGTGTGTGTGTATGTGTTTTAATGTTGATGTCGATGACGGCTGGACCTCGTGTCACGGCCACTTCTGCTTCAGCTGGAGGCCTCCTTTTTTTTTTTGACAGAAGATCTGAAGGTGCCGGGTGTCAGATGTTAATCCAGCAGGACTAATAGCAGCCAGCTCTCCTCCCTCACACACACACACATACAGTACACACGCACGATTCCCGCCATGCCTCTCAGGGTTACTCGCTTGTTTGGGTGCTGCCGCCGCCGACTGTTTTTTCTGCTCCCGCTGTTAAGCTTTAGCAACATCCCCTCCAGCTGCAGCTGCGGCTCAGCGGCTGGCTTCAACATAGAGACAATCGATGGATAGATAGTCGCGCTTTGCTTTGCTCTGCTCGCTGTGAGTGCTGGACGGAACAGAGTGGACTGTTTATAATCCCTCCAGGGACAGAGGCTTTTAATTGCGAGCACTGCATGTACTTGCACTGCATGCAAGTTGATTTTCTGAAATACAGTATGACGTAACACGGCAGTTTGCATCGAATCACATTACAGTAATTCAGGGAAATGACTCAAGGATCACTGCAATTATACTATGTTCCCCCTATGGCTGAGCTGTTAGACCCTATGCTGTAATGCAGAGTGCTGTGATACCATGAATGTGCCCCGATTAATTATCCATCTAATCGTTTAAACAGACACTTTCTCACTCTGACCTGCGACGGCTCGTACGAGTTAATCACCTGTGGGATTCTACCGGTCATGAATCACACGGATTCAAATCACATTTAACAATACGAATCCAACAAATGGATTCAATTAGCTGAGGGGGAGGGCAGTATGGGAGCCACATACACGTTACACACATGGCGCATTAATGATTTGAATTTTCCTATTTCCATTAATCTCCTCCTTGTGCTTTTGTCTTTTTTCTCTTCCTCTGTCTCCATCCTTCACCCTCGTGGGTTGTCTCCCTTATCGGCTCCCTCAACCCTCTGAGTGATCCTCCACCTCTATATCAGAGGATTAGAGAATTATACTTCCTCTGCAGAGAAGTACTCCATATGATTTTGAAATAATTCATCGGTGAAACACTTGAGCACAGCCTTCCTTTTTTGTTTTTCCACCTGAACTAAAAAACAAAAACAAAGAAAGAAACATGAGAGAAGAGAGTTTTAAAAACACAAAAACGCCAGGCGACCGCCTCGATTGCCTCAGTTTCTACAAGGTCTTGTGGTGTTTTGGGATGTGTGAACTTTGCGGTGGCTTACTGGTCTTACGTGCTTCACAGCATCAACAGGGACTGGGCGGGTGTGTGCGCCATGAAGAATTGATCTGCGTTGGACAGGAGATGAAAGACGCGAGGCAGAAAGGAGCACGAGACACGACAGACTTCTAATTAAATTTGACAGATAAAGGGGAAGATGAAAGGCTGCGAGAGAATAAGTGCTAAAAAAAAAAAAGAGGTTTGAATGCAGCTGCACTTTCATATTGTAGACGTGGCGAAGCAGAGCAAATCCTGAATATGTGTCAGTTCAGAGCAAAATATGCCAATGTTGTAAACCCATCCCCCTTTTGGGAGTGATTTCAAAATGTTTCATTAATATTTTTCATAATTAAAATGGAAGAGTAACACCTACAGTGTAGATGTAATTCTTTATTAGCAACAAATCCTCCAAACTAGACGTTAAATCCAAGATGTCCTTCGTCGTACGACACTGTAAGATGCCCTTCGCAGCAGATGAATGTCATCTTAAACCATTAAAAGTTGTTTATTAAAAGAAAAATTCTTTCTTTCTTACGGCTCTTTAATGACTTTGCCACAGCTATGACTACTAAATGAAAAAGAGTTAAGTTATGGTTAAAAAAAAAAAAAGGCACTGGCTACCAGCAGGAAACAGAAAGTTTTACAGAAGTTAAAGTTTTTTAGGACAATCTTGTTTTCAGAGAAACTGTTTAAAATGCTCCAGGAAGAAGGAGGATAAACAACTCGATCAGGTACCTGCATTAAGTCACTGACAGTATTTGTCACCAATGATAGATATCTGGTGTAACATGATGGCAACTTTAGAATCTAAAATGTACAATATTGAGGTCACTGTTAAGATTTCCTCTTCACTTAATTGGGTTAGTAATGAAATATAAACTAGTGTTTTTCTCCTGCGTGTATCTGTCTGAAAAGTTGCCTCTGGCTGTTGTAAAGTCATGTTATGAATCACAGTCTCTGTTAGGAAAGAGGTCGATACTGCTTACATATGCAGTTTAAACATACTAAATGAAGTTTTTAATTGGTTATGATAGAATCTCATTTTCATACTGATGCCTACGTACGTACGTATATCCTATATAAGCAAACAAAAGCATCAGCGACAAGATTGGCTGTTTTTTATATTTATTCTAAATGCCTGTCACCTTTTACGATTCCGTGTGAAATGAGATGATTTATGATGATGATTACACCAATGAATGGTACTAAAACAAGGCTTACTTTGTTTCAACATAATCATATTAGTTATTATATATATATACGTATATACAGTCACTATGCATCCTGCAAACCAACGTGTCATTTCATGCATTTTATGAATTTTAGACATGCAGGAAACGGCGACGTCAGGTGACTTTAGTCACGTTATATTATGTTGTCTTAGTCATGTGACCTATGGTCGCCGTTTAGTTAAGTTTAGGCATAAAAATGTCTTGGTTGGGTTTAGGAAAAAAAAGAATCAGCGTTCTGTTTAGTTATGTTACGTACGTCACATCACGTATGTTACTTATATGACACAAATGAACAACGGTCAATATTTCAATTATTAAAGTCATTGCAAGCCTTATTCAACGTTTTCTCCTTTTAGTAGGAAAAGAAGAGGCTGGTTGGGAGAGAAAAGTGGGGGAAAGGTTTGTACCTCTGCCATGTCTGTACTCCTTTATTTTCATCAGCTTTCACCCAGACAGGAGGTGATTGGTGGATTTGGTTTTTTTCCCAGTAACACCCCCTGGCCGAGTGAAGAGAAAAAAAAGAGCTGTTATAGACCCCTCCCCACCCAGACTTCAAATCACTGTATCTGTATTCAGACCACAGACGATTGACTCCCCATCACCTTTAATGTTTAAGCCACATGCAGATTGCGGAGGTTAAAGTGGTTCTACATGGTAAATGAACAGGTCAGCCCATGACTTTGTACTTCACAGAAAATCAATTAAGTACTTAATGAGGACTGGGTTGAATGGCCTAAACACTGTTTCGTGCTTAAAGAGTCAAGTATATTTATTTCTTTATGCACTGTGACTCTCAGCTTGTCTCCCTCTCAGTCTTTCTCCTTCTCACGCCATCAATCTGGCTCATTCTTACAGGATTTCTCTCATCCTTGAGTCTATATTTAGCACTGGTTGCCTTCACATCTCTGCGAGGGCGTCTGATCCATAGTTCCCTCGAATATTACTGTGACTTTTCCATCGCTGTTCCATCAGCTTCACCATCACCACTGGGGACCCCATCACCTGCTTGTCATCCACATTTTTCCTTTCAGTTACATGACACAAACTTGTGTCAACACGCCATCTGTTTTTTCCAGTTGTTATTGCAATTATTGAGATTAGACGTAGGGACACAGGTCCAGACAGGTGTGGGAGGGAAATAAGGGCGAGATAAAGCAAAGGTACGTCTTGAGGGGAGCTAGAAGAACAGGAACAGATAAAATGAAGGACAGAGCATAATCGACATGAAAGTAAGTGAAGGTAAGTGAAGGTGAACTTGTACATTTTACATATCAGTGAGCAGGGTTAGACTGACGTGAGATACTATTTGTCGGTGCTGCGAGTCGACCTTGTCCAAGAAACATGTAGTTTCACCGAAGGCTGGTCGTCACTCTCTCTGTATCAACAGTTTTCACAGCAAAGAAATAGTCCGACTCAAACATAAATGGGCAACTTTATTAAAGAAAATAATACAAATCACAACCACTTTTACGAAGCAGAGTGATACAAAAATCAAGCCTCAATGCCCACATACATGAAAAGAACCTTGTTTCATTAGAAGTTGTCATTTCATGCAGTGCTTGCTTCATGGGTTAGCTTTTGGGGGCTATGTAATCTAATTGCTAAAAGCCACCATTTGGTTTACGTCATGGTACGAAACAATAAGGTTACAATATATTCAACTTAACGGCTGCATTCAACTGCACAGGCCAGTGGCTACTGGCAGAAATCCTTAGAATCAAGAGAGTCTTACTCTTACTCGAGCTAAGTAAGTTCTTTTGCGTTGTTCATCAGTATGTGTTTCTTAAAATGCTTGTGTTTTTTTTAATGCTGTGCTCCCCCTAGCATTTCTAAGTGGTGTTACTGTTGGCACCACGGTCACAAAGACAGCGTTGGCAACATGGCTACTGCTAGCAGCTTGGCTACTGTCCAAAGCAAAAGCAACAGTGAGAATTTCAATTGGACCCAGAAACTCTGGTCTCGGTCTATGATAAAGGCAGAGTAAACACCTGGTTCTATTACTTACCGATCTAGTAAAAAGAATGTCGGTCTTGAATCCTCTCAAGTCCCAGTGGTACAAGGAAACACATATTAACAGGGGATCAGATTTCAACACAACACCTGAGCTCTTTCCATCGAGCGAATGCCCGTCCGCTCGTTCTTGTTTTCCTCGGTTTTTATCACTCTCCTTCTTCGGCGTCTTAGCCTTCTCCATCAGCGGGGTTCTTTTTCTTTTGCAGGGTAGAAGTCCCACAGTTACTCTGTCTGTTCCACTGTTACCTGGGGATAGCAGCCGGGGGAAACGATGCCTTTTCCTGTTTTGGTTCTGCAGTGGTCGACACGCTACCTTGGTGGCGTAAATCCAACCTCCCGCCCAGTTGCAGCATGAAAAGCAAGCATATGGTGAAAGTGAGGCTCACAGAGAACCATCCTAAATGTGGATGGTGTCATTTTTTTTAGCCATTACACTGCAAATATTAACTTCATAATGATAAGTTAAAGCAAAAATGTTGTCTTTTGCCTATTTAAGTTGTGCTCTCTCGGCCATCATACAAAACTGCTTTACATAAACCCCTGGATGAAGTGTGCACTTTGCTGTACATGTGCTTGCTGACTAAACTCTGACACTGAGCTTCTCTCAGCTTTCCCAGTTTCTCGTCATCTGTTCCTCCTGATTTAGGGTTGTTTTGCTTTCTCAAATGTCAAATCTGACTGAGCTCCAAAACTCAACAACCCTCCTCATTTAAATCCTTCAAAACAAAGAGAAGCAGAGTGATGCAGCAGGTAGCAAAGAGGACAGTGGAGGAGTGGGTGACAGCATTGACAGTTGCCCCGAGCGGGAAGGGGTATCAAACTAAGAGTTTGTCATTACAAGACACACTGAGCTGCCTGACACTGTGTCCTCAGTGCTGCAGTTCAAACTGTCAGTCAGATCACTTAAAAGAAGTCCTTTGGTGTTTTTGATCACGTTCTGCATGTGGAAGTCAATACTTCTGACGTGCCAGAGATATTTCTTCTAAAAATATTTACATAAACCCCCCAAAAACATGTCAATCTTTTTAATAATAAGAATTTTTATAAGAACTTTTTTTTTTTATTTTAATTGCAGTGTTTTCAAGTAAGGTGGATTGCTTCCTGAAGCAAAAATGTTTGATCCTTCCACGTTTTGTCTCCTGCTTTGTGAAAAAAAACTGCTCGAAGAGGCTCCATGCAGCTTTAATATTTGATTCCATAGCCCAATTTAAATGTGCTAAATGATTTAGCTCTCTTTTTCTCTCTATGCCCACCTCTACGTTCATTTTGACCCTCATGTATCCTAAATGGGAGAAGCACGTACAACTCGGGCTCGCTTCAGACCGTTTGCAGTCGCCTCCAGCCAGCAGTCTGCTGTCACACACAATTTGAAGAACAATTTGTGAATGCTTGGCTATGCAATGAGGCAGGCTGAATTGTGGATACAGAATAGGCCCAGACACCCAAACACTGGAGAAAAAGGCGCACACATCGAGGGAAATTTGAGAAGAGGAACGATATATTTTATTTATATTTTATTTCTGTGCGGTTGTGCACAGCCGGAGTGACAGTAAGCGTGAGGAGGGAAGCGGCAGCAGAAGAGGAGCGTGTGCCGAACACAGAAAAGCAGCATGGAGAATAAGAATCAGGCATTTGGTTGCATTTCCCTGTGTTCAAAAAATGATCAAACTGTGAAACCTCAAGTTCTGCAGTGTTGTGGCACTTCACTTCTAGAAATCTGCAGTGCTGTTTAGAGTCCCCTTTTGCTTTGAGGGTTTACCACTTTTATTGAGGCTAATGTAGTGGTAACAAAAGTGTATACAGCCCCCACTGCCGCTGTAAAGTGTTAGCACTCAATCTTAACAGAGGTGCAATAAGAATAAAATGGCCAGATGTGAAACTAGAGGACAAAGCAATACCACAAAATTCAGAAGCTTTGGCTTTGACCATCAATCCGCTTGTATAAAATGCACTTAGAATACATGGCACAAGTGTCAGGTTGATTCATATACACTATATTGCCTTTTGTGCTTCCTGCAAAAGCTGCTGTAAAGATGCAGATGTCTCATGGTTCTGGTGCTTTCCTGTCAGAGCGGCCTCTGCGAAATCAAAAGATTTCTTTATTATCAGTTGTTCAAAGAAATTCTGCATGACTTTGGATTTCCATGTTAAATTGTTTAGTTTGTTCCTGAACAACCCTTTTTATCTTTTCTGATTTGTTTTTTGTTTTTTGTTTTTTTTTAGATGGGTTCCTGCGAGAGAGGTTTTGTATTGTGTGAGAGTGTGTGTAGTTAACAACTTGCAGCAGGGGTCTCTGAATGGGAGATTGTTTTAATTATTTAATGGGCCATTCAAATGATTAATTCCATTGGAAGTCATGGCGCCTAAAGATATGATGCTGCCATTTTATAGCTGGTGGGGACGCCAGCCTCTACGTGGGTTTATCCTGCTTGCTTCGGTCTGGAACGGCTCAGCGGAGTTTGCTCGGGCTTTGTTGCAGATGTTTTTGCCAACTACCCCGGAGGATTTTTACTTCCTCCTCAAAAGACCTCACACCTAGATGCTTCCACCTCCTCAAGGAAAAAAGGCTGTCAGATTTCTTTCGCACTTCCTCCTCCTGAGCTCGACTCATCCTCCATCTCAATCCCCAGCTCATCTCTTGGAATAGCAGATCATTTGATACTATAATATTGCTTATGCATATAAATGTGGAGATTCAGAAAAGGTGTGTTTCTCTGTGACTCCAAGTATGCAAATTTTGATAATATCTCTCCGAAAGTCTTGTACAACGTTTGAAAGAAATTTGGAAACCAAAATGTGAAAGAGTCGTTTTAAGTGATACTAGTATTTATATACTTATGGTGTTTATTGTTCAGTATTTGAGTCCCTTAAAAAATACATGTAATTAAAACATTCAGATGAGTTTTTTCCTCAAAGGTCATCTATAAAATGTGATGAGCTTCCTACCGATAGTGACAGTCAAGGGTTAGGGCAGCATTTAGCCTGAGAGACAAAGCCCAGGGCACAAAGATTTGGCCCACACACTAAATGCACATTTAGGTTTTCTGTTAAGGTTTGTGTTGTGGCCTCGAGTTTTAATTATTTCAACTCTGTTTTTGAGAAATTGTGTGTTTTCCTATTTCATATGTGATAACCTAAGCTTTAGGCCATGGCTAAATTAGAGCATTGGCAAGTTATATAAAGCTTCATTGCAGCAATTTGGATCAAAATATTGCTTCGTGGTTGTCAATTGCATTCAAAATTGACCCAGATCTCCAAAGTGAACTTATTTATGATGCTGAAAGCTTAGTCATAAACTTCCTCTCACAGTTAAAGGAGCATGCAAGAGAATTTTAAGACCAATCAATGACTTTTCTTACCTCTGTCCCTCCGTTTTTTTTCTTTTTATCAATGAGCCAGATATTCAGTAGAGTCGCTCGTGTTATTAAGGAAGAGTTTCATGCTCCAACTGAAACCTCACATTGTCCGTGCAAAACATGAACAGGGCGACGCCCAAAATAACTCGTCGAGCTTTTGAAGTGTGTTGCTGTTCGGTATCTGTTGAGGACGATCCCGATTAGCCGTGTCTCCTGAGGAAGTAATGCCTTGGATGACCTCCGTTTGGTTGAAAAGTGTTATCAGAGTTGTCCAGCAGGGGATGTATACACCCAGTGGGGGAGTTGTTTTTCGCATTAAAAGATATTCACACGGATTATTTCTGGACACTGCAGCTCTGTGAAGCTGCACTGTGTTTGGCACATTAAGTCACTGAGGGTCATAAGGACTTGGTGACGCAGCAGATATTAATCTGGAGCTGCTTCTTGCCTTACATTTCCTGCTGCACCTCCTCACTGTCCTGTCACTGGATGTGCCCGCTGCACAATGAGCCCAATCACAGATGAAGCATGGCCTGATTTCTCTCCACTTATCGCCACGGCAAAGAAGAGCGCGACTGAGTCATCACGGGTGGCCTGCATCATCAATCGCTGCAGAGAGGGATTTTATATCCCCGCCAGAGTTAAATGTCAATGAGAAATCTGCACAAGGTGCACCACTCACGCTGGGAGACCACTGTGCCTATTGACATTCTCCTCATAGGAGAGTAGAATCAGACTTTCTCGGTCTCAGACGGTTCATCCACGCCCCCACAGATACCTGGCAGAGACAGATGATATCAACTTCCTCTGTAAACAGCCGAGCCCTCGTTTTTGTTCTGCAGGAGACACAAACAAGAGCTTAAACTCTCTTCTTGTTTGTTTGAACGTCTTGTTTTGTGATGGGAGTGTTTTCGCACAAAACTGATTTTACTGTGAATTTCAAAAGATGTTCATCTTATCCTCTCTGTTATATTTCACTCTCTTTTTACCTCCTTCCCATTTGTGTCTCTCTCTTTGTCTGGCTGAAGCCACATTCAGACCTCAGTAGGTACAACAGGACACTGAGCTCACGCCAGAGGTACTGTTGAACTGCTGGTGAATGTACATGTAAGGAGAGCGAGCTTTTCACTATGATTGGAAAGCCAAGGCGACTCTCACATTTAATGTTATTATGCAGCCCTCCCCGTCGCTGCTCCAACTGTATCAGTTAGAAATGAGAGGGGAGGACGGAGAGATGAAAAGGTGAGAAGCAAGAGATGCATAATGAGAAGACAGGAGAAAGAGAAACATGATGAGGGCAAAGGAGTGAATGATAGAGGGAAGCAGCAATTTTAAGAGAGAAAAATGTTTTTTTAATCTTCATGTTTTAGTATTCTAAACCACAAGTGGGCGGAAATCCAAAAAGGTCTCAGCAGACTTCCTATTTTTAACAAATCCTCCAACTTAAACAACAAAATACATTGTTTGTCCATGCCCTCTAGAAAAACACAGTTTTTATCAGCAGGTTTAAGGGAAAAATGATGGTTTGGATTAAAATGTGTTCTTTGTTAAGGCGAGGGGACCTCTGTCGTCATTCTGACAATGATAATACACGGGGTTAAGGTTATGGATTAATCGCAGTCGTGAACAGCGGTCTCCCGTGATAAAGGCTAATGTTTTGCTTCTGTCTACATTTCTGCACATTTCTCTAAGTAAAAAAAACAACCTTTCCTTGCTTTTATTTGTTTATTGTGTTATTTTGTGTATGAAGGCGCAGAGCAGAGAAAGGCCTTTTGATATAAACAGGTTCAAACCAGGTGCTCCTTGAACGATTCAAATCATCGATATTTGTGGGGCAGTAAGTTTGCTATAATTGCGCAGTGTACCGGAGCCTTGAACGTTCTTGCCCACACAGTCATTTGGTAAACATCCACTGTAGATGAGAGGAACCATATTTGGACTGAAAAAATGAACTAGCTGCCTGAATGTCAGCAACAAATTGACAAAAACATAGACAGTTAAAGCAGTTCTCAGAAGAGAATATGCACAGGTGACCTCTCAGAACTGAAGTTTCAGGGAGTGCTATGTGGGGTTGCTAAGTGAGCTCATTCAGATGCTCATAGAACCTTCAGATATGTCAGAATTTTACAGGTCGATGGGTTGAAATGCCTAAAAAAGGAATTATAATTGGCGAGGTCAGTTCTCTTTTATTAGTGATATCCATTCTCACATATTGCAATGCTTTCATTCAGGATTTTATTTATTTTTTTTATCTAACTTTTACATGATGAGAAATAGAGGTTTCATTTTGCCCTTCTGCTAATAAAACCCATTTTGTTTTCATTACGTTCACAGTCCAAGGACAAGTGATGGCTTTTACTGAATGTTGAGGTCCAAATTTATGAGAGATCCCCGGCAGTCCTTGAACACAATGCATGGTCGTATAAAGACAAAAAAGTACAAGATTGAAGAAGATTGTAAAGTTCAGACCATGCTGTGGGTGTAGCTGGATGCCTAATTTTTGGGCATAAACCTTTAGATGTACATATAATGCAGTTAATTGCTGTGGAAAGTCATATACTTGATGGTGAAGGACATTTTGGGATCGCCTCTCATTGCCCATCCCCCAGCATAGAAGAAGCAATGTTTGTGTGTGCACCGATATGACTGCATGTGTGTATGATCAGACGCTAATTAAAAGTCAATTAGCCTGCAGCCCAGTGGGTGACTGACCTCTCTAAATGCACATAGGATCGGGGATGTGAAAAGCTCCCCAAGCTCATTATTTACTGTGACTCTGTACTTCTCTCTCTATTTACCGCAAGCTCCTACTGTCTGTCCACTTGTATATACCCCGACCATCAGCACAGCTGATGCACACATTGGGGGAAAGTCTAATCTGGAGGTACTGACTGTCACCACATGGTTATTCTGAACTCTGATATCCTCTAAAGCCGGGCTCAGACAACAGTTTTAAAGTCCTAACAGATTTTGAAAGCGGGTTGCATCACACACGAGGAGAAACTTTACAGATTTTCTTCTCTCCAATCTCAAACTCACACTGCACTACAACACGGAGATTGACGTGGTGCAACAAGTTGCTGCAGTAACGCTTCACAGTGAGGGGAAAAAAAGACAGCTAAACGAGTCTGGATTAGAAAATGGTCGCGGCCAAGACGGGTTATCTATTCTTCAGGAACTGGAGGTGAGATTCAGATTCTGTAAACTGTAGTTAGTATGCTAGCTAACATTGGCCTCATGGGCTAGAATGTTTACCATTGCCTGGCAGCACCTCAGCCAGTGTCTCTCTTACATTACTTGATAATCTGGGCCGAGCATCGGTACCGACCAAGAGCCCTGACCGGATTTCTCCTCTGACTGTCGGGAGGGGCGAATCGGGGTTAAATCAGCCCAAAACTCCTGCAGTATGAGCCTGGCTTAAATAAGGCATATAATGAGACATGACTTATCTAGTTTCATTCTTCTATCAGTGTAGGTGTATCACACTGATGGAAGCTGTTTTTCTCCTCGCCTTAAAAACAGAGAGTACTTCCTTTCTGGTGGGAAAAATCAATGGTGGATTGATTGACTGCATGACCCCCTGCTTGGGTTTAGTGGAGTTGTTGAAATAACAGTTTAAATATAGAGCACTCCATCATCAAACCTGCTGCCATCTACCACTAGTACCACTTAATACTGCTGTTTATTTTCCAAGTAATTCTCTGCTGTTGCAGTGAAAGTTGTATAGAAAGTGTTGCTAAATCCTGTCGCAGGATCAAAAGCTTAATCTGATTGTTCTTGCACTTCCACCGACATATCTTGTATATTATTTCTTATTTTAGAGACAGTTTAGATGTTTTTATAAGGGATTATTGCTGGTGTTAGCCATTGAATTTATAAAATATGGATGAAGCTTCCAGGTCTGAGAAGTGAAGCCAATGCGGGAGTGCCTTAAACCTGCATTATTTCTGATGGCCAGCAGGGGGCGAGTCCAATTGAATGTAAGCTTATGAGATAATAACCCTACTTCTCACTTGATTTACTACCTCAGTAAACAGTTTCCTGATGAGTTTATGCTCTCAGTTAGTTTCAAGTCTTCTTTAATACAGCACAGTGGGTTTTTTTTTTTGTGTAAATTATGGTTCCATTTCGAGTAAAATAGATGATAAAGCAGGATATGCTTTAGGGTGTGGCTACTTTGTGATAGACAAGTTGCCACCATGGTGAATCGTCACATTCTCAGTCCAGTCCAATCAGGGTAGAGGCAAACTGTAGCAGCTCCACACTCTCACCAAATATGGTCATTTTGGCTCCAAAACACCAAGATGGGGAAGGCGGTACCGCCAAACTCGAGGCTTCCAAATGGTTGTCCACAAACCAATGGGTGATGTCATGTCGGGTTTACACTTGATGTGTTTACATGCACACCAGGCTCTGGGTTGTCATTGGGTTTTTGGAGTATGCTGGTTATTATTTATCCTCATTTTGATAAACTTGGGTATACACCAATAGAAACCAGGATTCTGTGGCATGCAAACATTATTATTATCCAATTTTCCAAACCTCCTTTATGTATGCATAACCAGGTTTCTCATTTTTCATGTAAATATCATATCCTGAGTATATTGAAAACCAGGATAAGACAGAGGGAAGCAAAAGGCATAAAGTAAACAAAGACAGCGCTGATTTCTATCAGGATTGTCTCTGCAGACACGGAGCCACTTTTTCATCTCCACCAACTCCTGACAAAAATGTCTTGCTCTTTATGCCCTACTATGTTTAAACATACACAATACGCATTCTGAATAAGTCAAAAGAATTGCATTTAAGATCTCCTCACATCGGCTTCAAGTGTCAGTATCTTAAGTCGCGCAGATTTAACTGCACAGAGGTAAAAACCTGCACGTGTCTGGTCTGTGATACTTCATATATTAAACGATAACAAAGAGACGAGAAGCAAAAGATCCAACATAAATGAGTCAGGCTCACTCACTTCACATGTTGTGAGGAGAAAGGTGACCGTGCCGGGCTGAAACATTTTCATTCGTAGAGAGATAAAATGAATTCACAAGGTCTCAATTAATTAAAAGAGAATGATTTTCAGCTCTGCAGCCACACCTTTATTGGAGAATGTTTAAACCGCCTCACACAACTCTATTACGTCCATCAGGGAAAATATTTGCCTGCTATGCTGCACATTACACCGTCTATTGGATTTACCACCTGTCGCAAGTTTCAAATATGTCCTGGCATTAGTAAGACATGCCTACTACATACCTCGCAAACTTTATCATCACTGTTGCTAAGCGACTGTATAAATTCATATAATTATGTTCAATTTTAGCACAAGCTCATCCTTAATGCATCTCTGGTGAGTGCACTTTGAAGGGGATATACGTGAAGAGATGAAGATTTTTCTGATTCATGTGCCACATGTAAAGTTAACATTGACATAATGTCAAAGAGAAGCTAATCTATTCAGTCAAAAAAAAAAGAAAAAGAGTCAATTAAAAATGATGTTTCGTTTGAGGAGAAAATCATTAATCCAACTAATATGTTCAAGTCTTTTCACTCATTTACTTCATTTATTTTCTTGTTTATACATCAGGCCACACTCAAGGCAGGCTGTGTAAGCATGTGCATGTCCTGGTTTGACCTTTAACACACTGGTTTAGCACTAGTGGCATCGTGTCTTGCAGGTGTGTACAAGTGTACGCCTTCTATAATGCTGACTTTCCATTTCTTTGCAAGGATGAATGATATAGAATGAGAAATATGCAAATCAGGTATTGAAAAGCTGCTTATGTCTCATGAGATTTGACAGAATATGAAACGGCTCCATATGTGCAACATAAAATTATGCAAATGAGTGATTCAAAACAGGGCATGTATGTTGAAGGGATCTGCATAACAACATTAAAGTCTGCTTTGTGACCTCATACTAGGTATAATTTTGTGGACTTTGGGGAGGGTTAGCATCTGTTTGTAAGACCCATGTTACGATAAAAAGTACAAAGTGGCTTAAGAGTTTCCTTTAACGGCTGTCAGAGGTTGAAAGCAGGCTGTTAGTGTGGTTCCCCGTGGAGATAACTGGACAAATTGAAGGACACTCTCCAGTGAATTACGAGCAAAGGAAGTGAGAAGTGGATTAGCGGTTCTTATCGCTTCAGGATTCTTGCGACTTCCTGCAGGTCTGCATTCGAAAAAGTTGAACATTCAGGGAGGAGTGTTTTCCTCATGCATTGTGAAAAGGCTTTCAGTGTACCTCTTGTCCTGGCTCTGCACCGTGGGACGTGCCGACGCTCTTGCTCGGGCTGAGAATGACGACGCACAAGGAGGCAAATACCGCCACCTGACTTCTTCGTTATTAATGAAGCTCCACCCAGGAGGCTGAAGGTGGTGCTGGCAATGTACAAGGTGTTCTCAAGGAGACAGACATGTTTATATACATTATTAATACTTGCTGTAATATTAATTATTTTTCCGGTTTCTAGGAACACCTGTTATTTACAGACTATTTAACATCAGATTGTTTAGTTGAAATGACTACATATGTTCAACCAGTGGTGATTTATCATCGCACTGCCGTAACAATGTCAGACTGACAATGGACAATTAAAAAATGATGCAGCAGATGCATCATTTTTATTTTATGTATTTTTCTTCCCTGGCACCTACATTGCCCACAATGCAACTCGACAGTAAACCTTAAGCCGCCGGCCTCAGAGCATGGATTTATTAAGAGAAAATCTGGATACAGCCTCGGAGTCCCATTCATTCCTATGAAAGCTGCTCAGTGTTGCATGAGGCCAACGACGATCTACTTCCCAGGTCTGAAATGATCTGGGTCTTCCACATTGTGGGGCTCAAAGAGCAGGAGCACTAGCGACTCCACGTTTAGCCCTCCGCTAGCTTGAATGGGGATAAATAATTTAATCGCGCTGCTCTTCTAGACATATGAACTGTTATCAGACTCAACCCCACGAAACAAAAAAGCTCAACCTGAATATTTGAATATTTGTTAGCTTTGATCCAAATGAACCGACACAGAGACCCCATCGTCGTCCTCCTGTTCCCCTTACTAAAGGTTAAAATCATGTATTTCTATATTTTTGAATTAAAGCTCATTAACTGGATAGAATATGCGTGTTGGAATTATAGTGCAGTAAACAGTGGTCATGGAGAGGGACATGCAGACACCTCATATTTGACCTACAACATCCGTCCATTTGTTAAGTGATGATAAGACTGTGAGACAGAGAGGAACAAATTGACAAAATATAGAGATAGCATACAAACACAAAGGAAAGAATCATTAGTTGGCATTATCTCTAAAACACGCAGTGTATGTGAACAAATGAACAATTTGAACACTCTATTCGCTCGTGAGAATAATTTGTCTGATATCAACTTATTTGAATGTATTTATTACAAATGAAAGGCTGCTCTGTCCGAGACAACATCTCGTTCTCTGCAGTGTTTAATTTTTCACTCGGACGGCTCGGACACTTGTTTTCCGCACCGACTGGACTTGTTGCATCGACACACGCACATACGCACTAAATATTCATGCAGCACACGCATCCCACACAGCAGCGTGTACCCTTTAAATTTCACACTTAATGTAAGCAGGCAGTCACAGTCGTGCCGCATGCAGTCTCTGTCTGTAATGGGAAGCTCGTTAATCAGTCTCATTGCCAATGCAGATTATTATTCATCACACTGAGGCAACAATATTTATGTCAATATTAGCCGGCAGCTGTATTTATTGTTATTTATTGATTGATTGTTATTATTCCCCCTGTGGGGTTGTGCTCTGTTATTTGCTACTTTTTCTTGCTTTGCTTGAGCTTTGCAGAGGCGAAATGAATGTTAATTTGAAGAATCTCACTGGCACACCTGCTGCTGATGACAAAGGCTTACTGGAGGGCAGATATGTTGAGTGATACCCCCCCGCCCCCCGTTACTGATGACAAATGCTGCGGAGGTGAATTCATAATGAACATGAATAATTGCTGTTAAAGCCTCGGCCTTCATATTTACTCTAGACAGCAAGAGGACGAATGACTCGCCTGCTTTTTCAACAAATATAATGTGATTTAGACACTGACTTGATCTCATATGTATGTGGATACCACACTGTGGCTTCGTGTCATGTATAGACCCTCATCCCAGGTGCAATATTTTGATTGTCCCCTTTCGGCAGATAAATTCTTTTATCGTCACAATGAAAATGATATAGGCATTTATTGATACCCAGCAATTACAGCAAGTACAGATGATCAAATAAATAAAAAGGAAGTAAATAAATAAAAAGTAAATGATGATAAGTAATTATAATATTGTGTTTATGCTAATTAACATAATGGCCTGATTAGTGGTAGCAAGTCAGCAAAGTGGTGTGATATGATGGATCACATATCATATACGTCTTTTTATTTTGTATTGTTTACATTATTTACAGTGTTATGCACTGTGTTGTTTATTGTATTTATATATGAGAGTGACATGATACCATACCAGCGTACAATAAAATAGAATATAAGTAATAACTATGCCTGTATTAATATTGTAACATATAGTGTAGTATAGATTTTTAAGCCATTTAGGATTTGATATTCACGCCAGTCAGTGAAGTGATTGGTCGGATAATTAATTGATTGCTTGATTGACAGAAAATTACCTGCCAACAATTCTGATATATGATGTGTTTTTGTGATTTCACTGTCAACTGAATATCTTTTATGAACTGTTGGCTGGACAAAAGAGCAATGTGAAGAAACAGAAGACATTTTTCACTATTTTCTGATGATATATAAACTTGGCAATCCATCTATTAGTCTTAAAAGTAATATTCAGTTTATTTGACAATGAAAATATTCATTAGTTGCAGCACAGGGTGCAACTAGTCTTATTTAACAATATAGCAATCGGTCGTGACTAGTTTCCAGCAGAAATATCACCTCATCCGCATTTAATGGGGTCATATAGAATGAAAAGCCTCTCGGCTCAATAAATCTCCAGACCGTTCATTCATCATTTCACACACTTTTACCGAAGCAGGTTATTTACAATTCCAAGCTGCCAGTGGAGGTCAATGTAAATCAGCGTCTATTCAAAGCGTCTGCTGGGAATGCTCCAAGTACAACTAACAAATGCACAGCTTGAGACTACAAGAAAAATCATTTATAGGAGTTAGCATTGGGATTTCAGGTGCTTTGGTATCTGTCAGTTTATTAATTGGAACTTTATTATAGTGTATAATATAAAACCCAGTTAGCCAGTCATAGGAACAGGCCGGTGTCGACGGTAATGTAGATGGAAAGGATGAATCTGTGGAACAGATGGATGTACACATGAACAGATGGACTTGCTCTCCACCTCTGAGCATTCACATGTCTTTTGGGAAGAAGCCTTGTGACTTTCTGCCGCCGTGGCACGGACTCGGCCATTGACTCAAGTTCAGCCACGAGGAAGAAAAGAGCAGAATCAATACCTTTATGTGCGTGAGGGAGGGAGGGAGATAGACAGAGAGATTTATTCAAATTCAGCATCTGCCCTTGATTTGAGTGAGGCAATGTTGCGTGATGACTGCTTCATTTAGTGAAGGTGATTTACTGAAGGTGATTGACTGTTTGTCCCTGTGATTCTCTCCATTCTTCTCCACCATTTTCCATCCTCTTTCTGGAGGTGAAACCTGTGTTTCTGCCTTAGGAAAGGCCAGCAGCTCGTTATTGAATGCCTGACATTTGTCAGTTTCCTCTGTGTGGTGGGAGGTGGAATCCAAGGGAGTACTTGCCCTCTTGTTGACATTTTGTATAACTGATAGGACTTTATTTTTTCCTAAAACAAGAAATGCGAGAGCTTGTCCCTTTCTGTCCAACAGCTGATAATGTCATGGATACATTGCTGTCACTACATGACATATCCGTGTTACCAAAGTCTCTAAAGACCAAACCTTGTTCCATACTCATCATAATCTATGTGGCTTAAGCTGCTGTTTGAACTTGTTTTGCAGCCATTATTGCTGCAGCAGAGCCAAATAAATCACAGTGGAGTGAACCGAGCCAATAGATGTCAGATTGGCGTGAACAGATTGGGCCAGATGTACATGCTTCACGTTGCAGTGGCCTTTTTCTTTTTTTTATCTTTCCAGATGTCTCCCTCAATATTTGCTTTCCGAGTTTCATCCTGGTTTCAGACCTTCGAATTACCACTTGATAAAATTCTTTACAGAACATGGTGCAGATAGACACTTGAATGTACTAACTTAATATATGCACACCTGACTCCTAGACATTCAGTTTAAGTACAATAAATTCACAACAACAAATGACAACATATTTACATTTTTGCCAAAATAGCAGATTTTGCAATACAATATCCAACTTGTAGTGATTACAGCATTTTAAACCTTTTTTGTGGTTATGTTTTGGGACTGGCAGCACTTGGTTAAGGTTATGGAAAGATTGTGGTTTTAGTTAAATGTTAATGTCAATAAACATGTTGTGTCTCTCTGTGTTAGCTTTTCCTAACCTTAATGAAAGTGCTTTTTTTATTGCCTAAATCTAACCAAAAACACAACTTGCTGCAAACCTCTATCCTGTTTGCATGGCTGCCAACCTGCCCGAACACCTCCCTGCAACTCTGGTGCAGTACATAAATGTAGTGCTTCATTGACTCCAAATAACTCTAACAGCACACACTGGAAGTGCCATACAGACAGAAGATGTGGTCAAGGTGTGCTAGCCAGAAAATGCACATCCAGGAGGCAAATGTGATACCATTGCTGCTTAACAGGAGCATAGAAACGCCTTGAGGGCACCGTGTCGTACTGGAGTTGCAGCCCGTTTTAACCCCCGGGGCAGCAGATACTCTCAGCAGGTCTCTCTGCATATCATCCAGACGCAGAAGGTATGCTTTAGCGTCTGAATGAGAGCACAGCTGGATTCAATGTACCTCCAATCTAAACAAATCCGTCTCAGTATGAGATGATCAAAGCAACTGCACACCGCAACATGGTTTTCAAGTCCCAAGAGGGGCGGCGGTTCACGTTCCCTGTGAAACCAAACATCACCGGTCTTTTCCTTAACCTGACCACGTGGTTTTTGTGCCTAGACTTAAGTAAGTAACCTACACGTTGTGCGTGTGGTTGAGATGCGAGGGGCGCATGACAAGGCGGTGGTATCTGACGACCTGGGACGAGAACGTGTTGGGTGCAGTAGGACGTGATGGGTGCCAGTATGTGTCGCCCTGTATGCTGGCTAACTCAGCCTCGCTGTCTACTGGCCAATAAGATGGAGTCACAGAGTAGTATTAGTAGTAGTAGAAGAGAGTATCAGGCTATTTAACAATGCTACATCAGATGATCGGCTGTGTTTTAGGGAATTTGAGGCTCGTCAATACACTCTGCTTACTTCACTCTGTTCCTGAATATGACAAACTAAGGGAGGTGTCTTTTTATACATCTGACATATCTGCTCCTCGTGATTCCCAGCATTACTGTTCATCCATTTCCCATCTCTTCATCCAATTTCATGCAGCTGAATGAGACAATGCAGACATTATCTGCTTTTTCTTCACTCTCTCTGCTTCGTCCACGAATTCGCGGGGAGCCAAGGCTTCCATCGTAGGAACCCCTGTGTGATGGATTATAATAGAGGAAGACATCGTGTAGTTTTGACATATTGGGAATGCAAGATCAGCTGTATTCATTTCTGCAGATGGCTTCCCAATTACATTAGCTGTCTGTGTCACTTGTCATCTCACTGCTGCTCTAATATTATCTGCACAGCAGAGGGGACCCATTGCTTTATTGTTATTTCGTTGCACTACCATGTAAATCATATGCTCGTTTTGCACAGCCCCGCCTGCCGGAGACAATATGAGCTGGTTTATGCTCCGCATACACAGATCCACACTTTTATGAGGGCAGGGATCACCAACCTCACAGATATAGCCTCTGAGTGTCCCTCTCCTTTGATCTGCTATATGAATATCAAACAGTTCTCTGGGATGGTGAAAGCAGTATAACTTGTAATTATCCAGGGCTTATGCACCAGACTGTAGCCTTAAAAGTAAACTCCACCTAAAATCTGTCTTTTGAGAATGAAGCTCTGAACCGCGGAACAGCTGGAGCTGGAGAGAATTTAGTTTGCTTAACATATTTAGCTTGAAAGTGCTTGTATACTCCATCAGAAGTGCTTGTCAGGCGGTTGAATAGCTTAGGGAACCTCCACCACCTTTCCAAACATTAGGGAGAAGCTGTATCCAACCATTTCTTTAACTTTGCAAAACAGACACCTACTTTACGCCTTTATTGGCAAGATGCTCAGCTGCACAGCTAATATGAGGTGCTCCTCCAGCATGACTGGCTCCCGTCGGGTCAGTACCTTACATTTCGTTATTATCCGAGGGTTATTCTCCCTGATTTTCAGGGAAAACGAAGATAAAATTGCAAATTCATGAGTGGGACTCACTCACACATGTAGAATGTGTAGATTCAGGAAGAGTTACTTCACACCAAAGACTTTTTTTTTAATCCTCTTTTGGTCGACTGTTATTTTATTTTTTACTTTCCAACTTTCGGAACATTTCTGTAACTTTCCAAAAGAGACAATCCGACAATCACAACCACTTCACACTGTGAGTGACCGTCACACATACGCAAATTCCGGGGTGTGACCATCATCTGCCGAAGCGAAATTCACTTCAACGTTCAGCAAAGTTGAACTCAGCAATTTGCTCACATGATTCTCTAATTTCTAAAAAAAGATTTTAGAAAACAGGCTGCGCCAGCTTGGGTGCACAGAAACTCATCAAACCATCCCTGCATCACGATCCCCTTGTCCACTACCAACCAATATGGTTATATTTTTCTCACAAAAGAAATGGAAGAAGAAGAAGAGTTTTTCTGAGTCCTGTGAAGCTCCACGTCAAGTAAAAGTAACGGAGCACCCTGCTCTTCGATATGTCGTTTCTGGGTAATGACTGTAAATTAAAGTACAGTACATGTCGTCTGAGTTGAGTGGATTTGAGATTTGAGATTGAGACACTGGGACATAAGATTGAGAGATTTACAGTCAGGTCATGTGCGTTCTGAGCAGGTACTTAGTGTTTCTATGGTGTTGTATAAAAAGCGTGGGTCTGCTGTATATTTGGTGAGCACATTTCCAAGGGCATGTAGCTCATATTCACAGAATAAACCCAAAGTTGTGATTATCTGTGCAGAAACGAGAGGTGCCATTTCTGATAATGAAATAATACTTCTATATCTGATAGTGGAGTAAAACACTGGACATTATGAACAGAACTTCACGAGTTTTAAACATAATTTTCCCGCTGCTTCACAAATCTTGTCCTTGTTGCTGAAAAATGATTTGGTGTTTTCCCTTTTCCAGTTTATTTGTCCAACTTCTTATTTCTGTGCTTTTTTTTCTCTCTGAAAATAAACAAAAGCCAAACATGACTTTAGATATAGATACACACAATGTCTCTTGCCTTCTCTCTCTTGATTACTGTCATACACACACGTAATCTTTTTAAATTGTACCTCCAAAGTCATTAGCAATCTTGGTGATCACTGGTTATTTCATTCCTGTCTGTGTTATTTCATGGACCAGTGGCTCTGCTGCACAGCAGACATGAAATGTGATTGCAGGCTGCTGTCGGGCCAGTACATTACATTGTGGTATTATCCCAGGGTTATTCTTTATTTCCAGCGAAGGCAATCCAAAAATCGCAAATTTATGAGGGAGGACTCACTTACACATGGAGGAAAATGTGTAGATACACTAAGAGTTACTTCCCTACCAAAGACTTACCTTCCAATAAAGAACACCACCTTGTCAGGATAATGTGAGATGTTTTGTTATGAAGTGGCTACCGAGGCTTCTAATAGAAAAGACTGAGTGTGTCTGCGTGAGTCTGCTGTGTCCACCACAATTAAAATTTTTCCAGAGGGAGTTAGACTGTCTCACCTGGATGTCAGCAGTAGTAAATAAATCAATGCATGATTGAAGTTCAGCTTTACACATACCACCTCCATTCTGTGGGGGTTATGGCCATGTTATGGACATGCTTATTGGTTTTGTGGAAACCTCAGGTATGGGGCTACCATTTCATATATAAATTGGCAGGCAGGTCAAACTCTGCACTGGTTTAGACCCGACTTGCATCAGCTAAGCAGAGACCGAGCTTACATCAGTCTCATTCTTTGGTTATGTCCAAAACTTACCCCATTTTGCATAGGTATATTTAATACCTTTTCATATAAAACAGTTTTGACTGACCTAGCCCATTGACTGCATCATTTGGTGTAGTCCTGCAGGAGAAAATAACTCGCCAGGCTGAGAATATAGCTTGCTACATGTCTGATACTCTGTAGTTGGAAGAAAGTTTTGCCTTGATCCCACAGATACTGGGTGGCGGAGATAATATCCCATCCTAAACATGAACAGTTCACTGCCCAAGGCTCCATCCATGAGCATTATAAGATCTTTAAATCTTTTCTGACCTATTTTGAAATCACGTCCCCTTACATAAATACAATGTAGCTAACCCCTCTTTTTCTTTTTCTATTGACTAAAGTGCCAATTTACTGTATTAAACTAAAAAGCTTGGTTAATGTTAGGGAAAGATTTTGGTTCTGGTTTAGACAACACATGAGTCTACAGTCATGCTAGAGTGTCTGTAAGTCTGGGCATGTTAGAATGCTAACATGCTTACAATGGCAGCGCTAACATGTTAATGTTGAGCAAGTACAGTAATTACCATGTTCAGCATCTTAGTTTAGCATGTAAGCATGCTAAGATAAGCTAATTAGCACTCAATCAAGGAACCAAAGTATTAGACAAATTAAAATTTTGACCTTAAGATGGCACTAGATAAAAATTTAGAAGATCACCAATGCTATTACATTTTACAATGAGGGGGGCATGAATGTCTCCTAGTGCACCAAAATTCTTCACAAATTCCTAGAAATCCATCCAATAGTTTGGGTTTCTACAGTCTGCACAAAGCAGACTTCCTACACATCCACCACTCTGACCTCTGCAGCCTCTCAATTTGCAGGGCTCTCTAGACTTCCTGCATTAGCATTAAACATTGGTACTGGATGTGAAAAACTGATCTCCACTTAGATAGAACAAGGTGTCTCTGGGGGTAGCACATTTATATGACCGGAGCTGCTGTTGTTACCACACTGAATGGATATTTTGTTTTTCGATCTTTTTGTCTCCGTTTGGAAAGCATCACTGGATATCAAGGGATAATGAGGCTTTGCTGCTGGTATTGATAATGCCAGGATCAAAGGAGCCCCACCGTGTCGCTAGGTGTTTGTCGAATAGCTGATGTGAAGAAAAGTCACGCAGACCAGGAGAGCAGTCCTTTCCTCTGACCAACAAAGTTGTCTTGAAATGATTCTGAAATTCCTGAGATGCCAGACGGTCTGTGTCCTCTTCGACAAGGCCTATTGAATACGAGGCCAGATAATGGCTATAGTCTTGGCAGTGCATGAAGCACATTTTAGCAGCCTCACAGAGCCGACATCCTGTCCACATACCACTGTGAGAAAGACATGTCATCCAGTCAGATGAGTTGGTTTCCTGCCTGTGATTAGGAGCTGCCACAGGTCCTTGACACCTTGCCCATTACTCAGCCTGGCAGAGACAGCCAAACTGTGACAGGTGAGATAAAGTCCCACCGGCCATCCGCGAGAGGTGACTAGCTAAAAATAATGACTGGGTGTGTGATGTGATTGATGAGTTTGGGGTGACAGCTGGTAGTCCGTAGCTGTATATCTGGACACCTTCTGCACACTGACATGACTGACATGTCGGGGGAGGCGGAGATCAAGAGAGAACATGTCATTTTAAAATTAAAAGTTTTCTGCACCTGCAAGAAGAAAAGGGTGGCTGCAGTGCGATGATTATTCAGGGAGTACAAGATGGTTGACCC
This sequence comes from Hollardia meadi, assembly GCA_037974645.1. Lineage (NCBI taxonomy): Eukaryota > Metazoa > Chordata > Actinopteri > Tetraodontiformes > Triacanthodidae > Hollardia > Hollardia meadi. Next base: position 36,783 of record JBBPCS010002811.1, read on the forward strand.
AAAGTACCTTTATTTGATGTCTTTCTGAGGCAGTGAATGAAACCTGAGAGCCTTGATGAGTACAAACTATGATAAGGAGATAAGTGAAGTGGCACAGGGCACAGAGTCATAAGATAAATATGTTTTAATCTTCCTCCTTTGTTTTCAATAGAGTTTTTTTTTTTTAAACCAAAGGGAAGATTTTCAAGCTAGAGGTGACTTTTGGCTTTAAAGAATAGTTCAACATTTTCTTCACAGAGTGACATGAGAAGATTAATATCAAAGTGAATGAACACACCTACCAGTGCCTCTAAAATTGCCTAATGTACATGTTTGGTACATGTCTGTACATAAACAGGATCATTTGGGACTATTTCCTGTAAAAACAAACAAACAATGAATTTACAGCGCTCTCAAGTCTTTTCGTCACAGTGAGTTTGCAGGGTTTGGTTCCATTGTGCCACTGAGTCAAAGGATTGCATGCAATCATATATCTGGCAACCCGAGCTATAGCTGAAGCCGCTGCGCAGAAGTCCTGGGTGGATGATATTGTTCCATGGATAAACTTCCACTTGATGTGAGGTTGTTGCTGTTTGACTTCTGCTTCCCTGTTCAGGGGGAAAAGAGTTTCACTGACCTGAGGCTGTAGGAGTGGCGCTGTGGCTCTGTCGGGGTGTGATGTCCTCCGATGCTGGAGGTGGATGTAGTTATCTGGCTGGTACGACCTTTTCTGGCTATTTCCTTGATATAGGCAGTTTAGGTTCCATTTATTGGTGAAAAAAGTGTATGGTCCAAGACAACAAATCAAATATGTTTTTGGGATACTTCCAGTGTGATACAATTCAGCATGTCCACTGATGCTCCCATGGCATAAACCCAGTATGTCTTACCAGTGGCCAATAACTATGGATGCACTGATCCATCATCCCAGATCAGTATTGGCACAGATGCTGACATTAATAAATGGATCAGTATCAGTCATGACCTGACCAATCTATTTTCCAATTAAAATGTATAATTCACTATTTCTGCTATTCATTAAGTCACGACACCCCGCCAGTTGAGTTGTTAGAGCCAAAACAATCTTGGGCCTCATGTTACTTAAGGCTAATAATGAGACAGGACATTTTTGACTGGGGTATTTTTTACTAATGACAAGTCAGACCCGTCCAAATGTGTGACCTTGCTGATCCTCCAGTTATTTCCTACACATATCCTGATCTACAAGGCCTGCAGCTATTTATACGTATATCCATAACAGATCCAAGAGCATAGGAGAGAGACGGGCAACTGTGTAACCTGGTCGCTACTACTTGGGGGCTACACACAGCCGCCCAAATATTGACACCCTATAACGTCCCGAACACAGCTAAATACTCAGAGAAAATACAGGCGGAGGGCAGGGTCTCTGTCTCTGTCAAGCCTCTCTGTCTCCAACCCCTCAGATACTCCGTGTGGCCAAAGAATTCTTCAACACACAATCCACGCTAAAGACAGCAGCCGCAGGGATTTAATTCACTTCTTCACTGAAGAGGAGTATTTGTCTTTTAATTCCTGATTAGTTTCTCGCTTTCTCTAGTCCCCTTCTCTAATTTTTCATCTCTCTCGCTCTGTTTCTTCTTTCGCTTTTTGTACGCCGCCTTTTCCCTCCCCTCTGAGAGCATAAATGCCACGCTGGCAGCAGTGACTGCAATCCTTTGTGTCCTATCTCCTCACATTCTGTGAAATAATTATTGACTGGCACTGTAAACTCACTTATTATGGTGCGATAATAAAACTCCCAACATGTCACATAAATGGTGGGAATTGTTTAATGCGACGTGAAATATGTTTGGGTTGTGTGTGTGTGTGGGGGGGGGGGGGGGGGGGGGGTGGTA
>JBBPCS010002812.1:0-13041 GCA_037974645.1 Hollardia meadi
GGTACACCCTGGACAGGTCGCCAGTTCATCACAGGGCTGACATATAGAGACAAACAACCACACACACTCACATTCACCCAGCATGATATGCTTATGTTAAACTTAGCAATATATGTATTATATATATATAGACTGAATGACTGAATGAAAAACATTTTTGACATAGAAAATACTAAAAACTTTGCATGTCAGGCAGCTGTAATGACTTAGTGAATATACATGAATGAGTTCTAGACACACTGTGATTTATAGACCATGTCTACAAAACTATGAGTGAAAGAAGAAGAAATAAACATTTTTTTTCCTCTGTGATTTATAACTTATTTTACTGGACTTAGTAGTAGTACTTAGGACATAGTACGCTTGCTACCACTTCATGAGTGTTTAAATATATGGAAGACGTTTGTCTGAGTTTTGTGATGTCAAGAAGAAAAAAATTGATGGCAGTTGTCATGGTGAAGAGGCTCATGGGAAATATTCACACTGTATAATAACAAAAATGCAGACTTTCTTTAGCAGAACTTTTTTTCTACTCTGTCACTGAATTTAATCAGATAACCCTCAGTCACACCAAAAGGCCTTATTCCTTGGGATAAGTGGGTATGATTGTGAAGGTGTTCCTCCAGCCTGTAGCAGCTTGGATTCGCTTGCAGCACAGAGATCAGATTGATTCATCTGAGGCCTTGAATCAAGCTGTCGAAAACACTTGTTTTCCCCATTCGTTCAGCCAGCTGAAGCTTGGAGACTATATAAGACAGGCCAACTCTACCACTTTACCTTTGTGAAGACGTGTAACTGGACAGTGAGGGTCGTTCTTGGTTTGCTGTTATTGCTGCTCGGTCTGTGTGCACCCTCAGTGGCTCCCTTCTCTTCCCGCTGTAGGGAAGTGGTTTAGGAAAATGTTCATATTCCAAGATAATTTCTATAGATTTACTGCAAGTCTAACATAATGTGATTCTGAATCTGTCTTCCCTCCTGTGCCCTCCCATGAAAACAACATTCAGAATAAGTTAAAGATTCATTGAAGTTTTGGATTCTGTTTGTTATCAGTCTTTATGTTGAAACGTCATGAGACAATTCCATGAACTGTGCCAAAGTTCTGTTTAGATTCAATGTCTAGCAACAACAACAATTATTAAGTTGTGGTGTGAATTTTTCTCATTTTCAAAGTGATAACAATAAACATTGCTGTTGACCACAAATGTCAGCTTTTACTTTAAACTACTTACATACAATTCAATGGTTTTGTCCAGTGGTTCTCGACTTAGGTTATGGGCCCCACTGAAGGGTCCCAAGATAAATCTGAGGGGTCGTGAGATGATCGAGTTAGGAAAACAGAAAAAAAAAAAAAAAGTTCCGCTCCACATGTTTATATTCATTTTGGGTACATTTCCCCACTTGTTTTTTGGGGTCTCAGTTGTTTAAATGAAACCAAATGAGAAGTTTAGAGGGGAAACATTTCTTTGGTGGAACTGATAACAACTCAGACATCAGAAACGTGGCAATGGACCCTAACTACATACTGCTTCCTTTAAGCGGTCACAAGTCAGGAAGGTTTGGAACCACTAGTTTAATCTTTACCATATTTGTTTTTTTATATAAAACTTGTGAGAGACAAATGTAATGGGGGTGAAAAGTTCAATATTTTCCATGTGCAGTAGCAACGGTAAAACTGACTTCTCTTCTTATTCTTTCTCCACTGCTTTTTAAATTCTCCCGGGAGGCTGAACCTCTGTTTTGTTTCACATTAGCAGTCCCACAAGATAAACTATGATATATACAAAATAAACAAAACAATTTAGAATATAAAAGATAGTGTGAATGTCCCCCATTAACTTTTTCTATGGGAACCCTGACAAGGTTTCTCCCATCTGATTTAGATGTGACCTGTCCCAAGGCATTTGGCAACACAGAGGGTTAATCATCATCACAACTACATTTGTCATATACAGTAACAGTTTTATAGTTGTGTCCCATGTTTGCTAACTTAAAAAGAATAAATAAATGTGCAGAAGCTTATTTTGTCTTCTGGGTTTCGAACATGTAATCATTCAAAGTGGTCTGTCAGTAACATGTGTCATATCGCAACATTCAGCTTTTTAAAAAAAAATATATTCATCGGCTTAGTGTTGGACACAAACCACATGAAGAATCTTTTTATTTTTTCCTGAGATCTACAGCATCGTAGCCATTAATGTTCAATGTTTTTTGAACAGGCTGTTTTTATTTAGTAACTCTATTGCCCTTCATTTGAACCTGAGTGAACTTATTCTACTACACTCCTCAGTATCCTGAAAAAGAGAGAGGTTGGACGCCAAATTTACAACCAGAGATTCTGAATGTTTGTTCAGTTGGACCGGCCTATTGAATGACTTCATAATGGACTGAATGGTGATGAATTTTTTTCCTTCTACACAGTTAAATATTGTTATAGATTAAGTGAAATATAAAGACCTGAAAGACTATTTCAGAACAAAAAGCTTTCTTCAAAGAAAGAAACAGAAGCTTTGTACACTATATCTGACAAGGGCCCACAGAGATACACACACACACATACATACATACATACGCACTATAAAGGTACTTGTACAAACATGTGAATGTGTTTAGAAATATTCATATTAAATGTATTTTCCTTAGTTTTCACCTAAACACAGTTTGAAGGGATTGCAGAGTGATTTACTGCAGCTGATGCTTTTGATACTGCTCTCTGGTGACAAAAGAAGTACTTAGACGTTTTGTTCAGTAAAGTGTTGGTACACATGAACATGAATTGTGAAAATACTTTATTAAATTGAATAAAAAATTAACCTCACCCAAAAATGTTTAATTATACATAAAATGCAAACCATTGGGGTAGTAACTTTCTAGTGAGAGGACATGGGCTTGAAAAATTATATATTTGCATATGAGACATATCTTGATGGAAGTCAAGATTGGACATAATTCGTTTTTCTACTTTCATCCCAATTCACAGGAAGTAAACACTGACACGAATAATGAAAATACTTTATGTTGTTAAATAAAAAGCAGAAAAAGCAACTGGAGAGCTATGTACACCTTCGGAAGTTGCTATTTTACTGGCATTTGGATCTGCATCAAAATAAACATAGTAGAAGATAACTATTTTTGGCTTAATGTTGCAACTGCATGCTGTTGTCAGCACTTTGTTGAGTTTGTGGCAAATAAACAACAGCCACAAGAATTCAAGTGCTAATAGCTAAAAAGTAAATTTTGTCAAAATGTTAAATCTATTCTATAAAAATGTTTCTAAAGTTAACAAAAACATATTCAAAATACTATAAAGTACAGTATAATCAGCCATCTAGAAAAATACCTTCACAATGTGAATTATCCAAATGCTACAGCAGGGATTCTACCACATTTCGAGTGAGAGCAAAGGTGGGATTGTGGGATTATCTGACCCCTGACCGTAGACCCCTTTCCATATTTCAGTAATCTGAAGGACCTTTGTATTGTCCAAAATGAGTTTAAACTATCACAATTTTTATATATGTATGCTCCTCCAGCCTGTAGCAGCTTGTATTTTCTCACCAGAACAGAGATCAGATTGATTCATGCGAGGCCTTGAATCAAACTGTCAAACAAACATTTGTTGTTTTTCCCATTTGTTCAGCCAGCTGAAGTTTGGAGACTATATAAGACAGGCCAACTCTACCACTTTACCTTTGTGAAGACGTGTAACTGGACAATGAGGGTCGTTCTTGGTTTGCTGTTGTTGCTGTGTGGGTCAGGGGCTCAGGGGGAGCGTGGTGGCCTCGACCAGGTGGGTGAGATCAGTCAGTTTCAGAAAACAGCTCTAAGAGATGCAGCTGAGGAATCAACTGAGCAGACCACAAAGCAAACCAGCACTCACATCTTGGAGGAGCTGGGGGCACTGAGAGACATGGTGGTGGAGCTCCAAGTGGAGCTGAGGAACATGGCAGCCAGAGTGAAGGAGAGCGAGAGTCAGGTGGAGGACCTGGAGATGGAGCAGATCTTGACCAAGATGCACATGGAGCAGCTGCAGAAAGAGAATTCTGGTACAGACTGGTTACTTTTCCTGTTGAGTGTTGATAATGTTTTCCTTTAAGAGTTTGACTGAACGTGTCAGTGCACTGATGCACTTATTGTGAGCTCCAGAGCAAATCTTTAAAAAGCAATACAGGATTGATTGACCGTTCACAAATAACAACACGACTGACTGCCACCGAGAGCAAAACAAGTGACCTAGAAAAAGAGAATGCAGGTATTTCACTGACAAATATGATGGTTTAATACGTTTCATAATTTGTTTTTGTCTTTGCTGTTATTTTAATCTGTGTTAAAGGTTGAATATGTACATTATTGAATGGAATTTTTATTTCAGCTTATTTAAAAAGGAAAAAATTGCTAAAAAAAAAAAAAAAGTGTAGAAAATATTTAGAAAATTTGGTCATAAACCAAAGTGTTGGACAACAGTTTGACCTGATGATGGTGCTAGACGAAAAGTTAAGACTCCTGAGCGGTAAATGAATATGCATATCAAATTTAAAGGCAATCCATCCAACATTTCTTCAGACAATTCACTTAAAACTACCAATGCTAGCCTCATGGTGGCGCCAGAGGAAAAGTCAGGGGATCACCAAAGTCAGTGGGATTCATGTTGGTCCACAAATGTCTGTACAAAATGTCATGAAATTCCTCTTATAGTTTTTGAGATATTTCAGTCTGGACCAACTGACATCCATACAGCCGAGCCGAGCATGGTGATGCTAAAGACTGATGTACGATGAACACTGGTCCCCTAAAATTATGCAAAAAGGTTAGTTGCCTAAGCTGAACACAACCATAACCACATAGGTGTGATATGAGAAAGGACTTACGTGAATCCTTTTTAAAAGTCATATTTATTCTGCTGGGTGGAACTGTGAGTTAAATATGGTTTAATCTCTACATTTTTCGGGATTGATTCAACAGATAAGACAAGGGTCAAAATACTGTTTAATATGTGATGAGGATGTTAACAGTTTGATATTTTGGGGGCTGCTCTGCTCTGTAATTCACTGTCACTGCATTAACTCCAGACTGAGCAGCAGTAAGAGTGAACTTCTGTAAACCAGTCTCAGGAAGTGGTTTAGGCTGGTGTTATGTTGTTATTGAAAAATGGTGGTGCTTAAAAGTGGAGAGAGAAGAGATGATGTCGCCAAATGTTTTACAAAAAATTATTCCTTTGGCAATAGGGATATGATGAGCAAGGTTTGAGTTTGGCTAGCTGGCTGTTTAGCTATATATTTTGTTTTGTTGAGCTTTTCATAAAATCGATGCACTCTTCAATGTCACTTTTAAATAACCAATCAATCACAAGTGGAATTGTGCAGAATACTGAAAAAGGTTGACAAATCTGTAAGAGTGAAAATGGGATATGCAGATATAATTGTATAGACCCGGGTTTAAACATAATTGCTCAGACGGTTAAGAGATACGTTTAGTTGCTGTTCTATCTCTTTTTTCCCCCCTCTGCCAATGATAAAGTTGACTTTTCTTCTCATTCGTTCATCTCTGCTTTTTAATGATCCAAAATCTGTTTGTTTCGCAGTATCAGAGAGGCTATCCTCAATGTAAGATTAAAAAAGCAATGCTTGAGTGCATTTGTATGTCTTTAATCAACTTAACAAGACTTGAAAACACTTGAAAATCCTTACACATGAAAATCCTTACACATGTGGCACGTTTAAGTCACACGGTCATTTTCACGACACTCCTTCACACAAGTACAACACAGTTTGATTACCCACATGTGTTTTTGGCTGTTGTTGATGTGATAATTGTGCGTTCGCCTTCCACGTAACACAGATTTGCAAATGTCAGCCTGTGCAGGGACAGGTTCCGGCAGTGTGTTTAGAACCTTTACTTATGTAAAAGTAGCGATACAACAATGGAAAAATACTAAATTACAAGTAAAAGAGAAGAAAAGCCTTCAAAATCTTACTAAAGAACAGGATTACTATTAGCTAAAGTTTGTCCCTAATTTTTGAAAGTAAAAGTACTAATGCAGAAAAAGAGCACCTGTGAGTGTTCAGTAATGTATATTCTATTCTATATAAAATTGAATATTGTTTTTACTGACGCATTCATGTTTTAGCAGTATTATTTGATACTGTAGGGCAGTTTAACAATTCATGGTAATTTATAAACTGTTCGTATGTTTAGAGAAAGAGAAAGAATTGATGATGTACACAGCTGTTTAGCAAGATGAACTATATTAATAATGACGTCAAACGTGTGTGCCTTCCTTTCAAAGTCAAATTATGTGACAATAAAAAACAAACAAACTCTGCTTTACACTACTTGTATATTTTCTACCATTATTAATAAATGTGTATTAATTCCATGTGTTTTCTGTCTTTCAGTTGTCAATTTGTCTGGGTTTGTTGCATTTGTTGCTTGTGCTCCTCACCCGTGTTCCTCGTGTCATACTGGTTTATTACATAGTTTAGTTTTTTGCTCTTGGAGTTTCCTCAGCCTGCTTTCTGTTCACTGGATTCAGCTCTGTTATGAATTGTGTGTCTTGCATTTGGCTGCCTTTGAACTGAATTAACAAAGTGAATTTCTAGTTAGTGAAAGATGGCCGATCCATGAGTTCTTATGGAAAGTAAAAAAAAAGAGAAGAGACAGACTGAAAACATGAGACATGTTTATATACTTTTATTGTTAAATATGGTCTCATAGTTTTGACTTGCTTTTTACTATATTGCTGCAAAAAGAGTTTCCTTTGTAGACAAAAAAGATACCTGAGATGAACTGGGTGCGCACATTTCTAAGGCGGACCGAATATGTTTTATGCTTTATGGTCATTAAGTATGAGTACAACAAAATGCAGTTTATGACCTAACCAGATCGTGCACAGAGTAGCGAAAGTGCATTTGTTATATATGAAATGCACATGAGAGAATGAACAACAAAGCAGTGGATTACTGATAGTAAGGGATATAACTGTGGTATATAAAAAAACAAACAAATATAAAGGTTAATGTGAATGAACCCTTCGGCTTTGGCAGTTAGTGCATGGATTGTCCCTACACTAATACATTACAGAAAAATGAAATGGGTCAACACTAAAGAAGAAGAAACTTTGCCTGTTACAGAATCACTTTTAGGGCCTTTTCCTGCATAAACTGTCTCAATGGCAATGATGGATTGGATGAGACTGTGATTACACACAAGAAAGGATTTTCCAAAAGCTAAAGAAGAGTGTGGGAGATAAGTGGATGAGGGAGAGCGTGTCCCTCCCAGGGACTCGTCGCAGCGTGATGTCCAGCAGGCACAGGAATATCAGATTTGGGAGAATGAGAATCATTCAGAGTTCATTTTCCCTGGAGATGGGTTCACCACCTCTTTATCCATGGAAACCTTCAGACAGTTTCTCCGACCTGTTTGAGGTACGATCTGTCGCGTGGCATTTGGCACACAGATTAGAGTAATAGGAGAGAAGGGGCAGGGGTATTTAGAGACTGTGAATAGCATTCTAGGCAGCGCTAACTGGACAGGAAGGGCTACAAAGACATAAATGAGTGAAATCACGTCCTACACAGAGGTAACGAGAGAATAGGCCTTTGAAGGGGTTTTGCTGTGAAGGCATTTAAAGGAGTGAAATAATTGGATGCTGGAGGCCTTGTCTCAGCAAAACCAAGAATGCAAACCCCATTCTTTCCATGAGTGTGGGACATGTGGAGGAGGTAAAGTCGGGTGACAGCGGCTGTCATCCAGTAAAATCACAACCGAGGGCTTTTAATATCTCTTCTGTCACACTACACCATACATTCAGCATAAACAGAATAACAGCATTTTTTTTCTGTGGAATTGTATCTTGGGACGAAGCCAAGTTATACGGGTACCAGGGGCCTTGCACTCTGTATTGCTTCTTCAGTGATATTGATCCATCCATCCCTGCTTGCTATCACCCCCGTGAACTAGGAAGCGAGGAATGAATGAATCCCTTAGAAAGAAATGGAGGCAGAACGGTTGAATGTAATCCCTACTCTTACTCTTGCTGCAGTTATATGGAACAATAGAACAAGAAATGAGCAGGCTTATCCTCATTCAGTTTATGGTAATTGACTGAAGGTGATTTGACCAATATTTCATTCAAATGTGTCACAGTTAACCTACAATGATTTTGTAGTTCAGCTTAATTACACTGAGAACCAAAGTCTAAAGTACTGTAGCCATCCCTGTTTCACTTAATCATCTCGAAAATTAAAAAACATCACCCACAGAGATTAAGCGCTTGTGTCAGAAAGTGTGTTTGCATATGCTCATACTGTATGTGCACGTGTATTTGTACACAATGTGTTTGTGCCATTTTTCTGTACCTGGCAAGGCCGAAGCCTCACATCAGTCATCCAGGCAGATGGGATTTCTATAATCTGTCAAAATCTGTCAACAGTTGACTGCATGGTGCCAATGACAGAGACAGACTGACTGGTTTATATCTACAGGGCTTGTTTCAGTTGTTTGCAATTTATGTGTGCGACTGTGTGTGTGTGTTGTGTTATATCCGTATGCTTCTGCCTTTGTTGAGATAAAACTACATATGGGTTGTTGTTTTTTTGTTATACTGTAATCGCTATGCAGCCTCAGAGGGGAACTTTCCAGGCAGCAATATGAGAACTTCCATTTTTTATTGTTTCTTATTTCCATTTGACTTGACACACTGAGAGTAACGGGAATGAAAGTTGCTTTCATTTTGGTTCAAAAGGGGCCATTAAAGAGACTTTTTGGTGCAACCCACAGTGAGAGTGGCTTCTTTAGCTGATAAACTTTGTCAATGAGATGCAAATCCATGCAGCACTGAGGAGGGAAGAAGCCAACAGAACTGGGCTACTGCACGCATGCACACACACACATGCACACACACAACTTTCTCCTTCGAACACTTCAAACACGCATTCTTTTGCTGAGGCACTGCATAGTAAAAACGCCTTTCTTCTTGATCAGTCACTTACTGATTCACACAGGACTGCTGTCAGTTGCAGTACACAGAGCTTCTGGGCAATCCTGTGCACAAATTGAATCAAGCCAATCATCCTCACAAAATCCAATCATTCTGCAATCCAGGTATTCCATGTGGGGCTTTATTCAATAACAGAATTATATCCATTTCAGCTTCAAGTTTTATCATAACCAAACATTTTCAGTTGACTGCACATAAAAACAGGTGAATGACTTTAAGACCCACTACACAGGATAGGACTAGCAACCTGTTCAGCTTTGATTTCTATTCTGACATATAGGGCATACAGGGTAGTCTGATCTCAGCATTAGTCTCCTATCCGTCATGGGAAAGATCTTTTTTGATACATTATAATCTGTCATCAAAGCTTCCCCCACGCTGCAGTAACACGTTTACAAGTCATCCTACATCAGCCTGGGGTGGGAGGAGTCTCGGTCACTCAAGAAAAGCCACACGGTCACTGTCACCACTCAGTGATTGGAGTCGGAGGTCACATTCTGCTTTGCTCTACAGATCTGGTGAAGGTGAAGGCTGTGTCAAATCAGATATTGATCTTCAGAGTGTGTGTGTGTGTGTGTGAGCTTATTTGTGGGTGCTCTTCTTTTTCTGGTCTCTCTATAATCAATATATCTAAAAGCTTTAAGCATCTGTTAAATGCAGGTCAATTCTTTGATATCAAGTTCCTCAGCGTGTTGGTTATTAGCCAGCGGCTTGGTGAATATTTGTCCTGTGTGCTCGTGTCATGCATTCAACAAATGTTAGTGGATCGATCATCATTTGCGTGGACAGGCCCTGAATGCGAAGGTTGAGTCCTCTTTATCATTTATCTGTTATGCAGCTCACCAACAGAAGGTGACACTGTTGATTTGAGGATGGATCAATAGGACAGGATACTGTCAAACCAGGAGATAATAAGGACGCCTACACTTACAGCATCATGTGTTTACTGATCCCATTTTGAATGCATTTTGTTTGGTCTGCACTATACTTTCTTTAACAGTCTCAGGCCTCAATTCCTTTTGAATAAAAGTTTGTTTTTTTTGTTCTTTTTTTTGTTGTTGCTCTTGATCACTTATATATATCTTTTTCCGACCTTTATTATTTATTATTTTATTTTATTATCACTTCACAAAGTCTAACTCTTTGTCCACTTTTACAGTCTAATTTACTCTCCTTACATTACAGCATGAAAATACACATACAGACTTTTATTACTCTCTCTTCTCAGGTGAAAGGGTCTGGAACATTTTGTTAATGATGATTTAGACATTATCAAGCTTCTCTTTACCGTGCTTTCCACACTGCAGAGATTTTCATGCTCTGTAACATAATATTTGTTATATATATATCAATATCAATCTGTACTTTTATGATATCCCTGTATTAAATGACGGCGTGAAAACAGTGTGACAATTTGAAAGGTGTCACTCATAGTGATGAATCTATATGGAATTAACACCTGAATCTGCAGCTTCCCCTCGCTTTACAGAACTTTATAGTGAGTTTCAGCTCATGTTTGGCTGTCAGGCTTTTTAGGATCTCTCTTCCTGCTTTCATAGTGTCATTTTCGGGCCACAGCAGGCAACTGTTTTTGGTGAAAAGTTCTCAATACCCACTGAACACTACCCGTTTCGCACCAAACAGCAGACAGACACTGTTAGCCACTAGCTGGTAAACATACTGGAGCCTTTACCAGCTAAAGAGCCAGATGTTTCCCTCAGGAGTTAATGGAGACCAAAAACACAGCTAGAAGAGAGTGGATATTGGACATTCATTCTCTAGCAGATGTCAGCTGGATGTGTATAAGACAACATTTGCCATGTGGTGGCATGCCAAGGCGATATACTGTATATGTCATTGTGTCAATGTTGTGTTTGCAGTGTGATCCACTGCCTCCCAAGAAATAAATGACCAAAAACATCATAACTACTTTGCAGTAATCAGAGGTGTAAGGAATTACGTGTAATCATATTACTGTAATCAAATCTTTTTTTTGTTTTGTTTTTTGTACCTGTACTTTTTTGAGTATTTTTTTTTTAAATCAGTAATTGTATTTTTACTTAAGTACTTTTTATAACAAGTATTATACTTCACTACATTTCAAGGTGAAACCGTTACTGAGTAAAAACAATAATGCCCTAAAATTAAGGATGACGTCATTGTAGGTTAAGGTTAGCATTATTGTACCTTGGTGTAGTTAAAAAGTGGCCGCATTAACCTCAATCAATCACTGATTTAATGGCGAGCACGCTAAGTGACACGTCAGACACACCCCAATGTCATGTGTTTAACAGGTGACGCCAGTTTAGCAAAATGCTAAAAGCTGAAATGCTCACAGTGGATCCTCAGCGGTGATTTCTTGTGAACGTCTACCTTCAGTGAGGTCTGTGAGGACTTTCTGCTGTTTCTATTTCTGTCAAAGCTGTGACAGCAAAAAAGTCTGAGGAGCACAGTGGGACAGAGAGCCTAAATGGACTGGTTATAGTGGGACAGACAGGCTAAATGGACTGGTTATAGTGGGACAGACAGGCTAAATGGACTGGTTATAGTGGGACAGAGAGCCTAAATGGACTGGTTATAGTGGGACAGAGAGGCTAAATGGACTGGTTATAGTGGGACAGACAGACTAAATGGACTGGTTATAGTGGGACAGTGGACTGGTTATTATATACACTGAATGTTCAAGCAAAGAATTTGAAGCAAGAGCAGATTGAGGGTGGACAAGGCTCACAGATTGACGTTCAGACAGGTGAGTACATCCACTTGTAATGTAGCGTTGTGTGTGCGTGCTGTGCAGTGTGTAAAACTGTGCCACCCTCTTTTCGGCTCAATGGCAGTTATTTCAGTCAGGACCACTAGTCAAAGAAACTTAGATTCTAATTTGCATAAAGTTATATTTGGCAGTATGACTGTGTTCTGGGAGCTCTGGAAAGTCTAAAGCAGGGAGAGCACACCTTGCTGCCCTTCCATGTGTATACTACTAAGGCGGGGAGCTAAGCAGCAAATACCCCCTGGGTACAGAACAGAGCAGGCATCAGTGACAACAAAAATGACATTGATTTAGCATAAAAAGGAGGAGCTGGGTTGCAAAGCAGCTTGCAGAGGAAGCAGGAAGAGTAGGCAGGTCAAAGCAGCTTAAATAGTGCGCCCTGTCTGAGATTTGCCAATTGGATGCATAGAAGAAAATCAGCTGAGCCATCAGCTGATGTGGGCTGGCTTTTAGATCAGCTGATTTAGCTGAGATTGTGAGCTGAGCTTGACTTCCATAGCCTGCCTGAACTAACGCAATGCTCAATTTCTGTACACTGCTTTTTGCTTTATTTTTACTCATGGTCATGTTTTTAATTGTCTCAGTTTTGTACTCTTTTCGGGTCAACTGTAGTGAGGCCAAACAGAGGAAGCTGTTTTATAGTTGATATTCAGTGGTATGGACATGCATGTCTGGAGGAAAATTTTGTTTTAAACTGTTTACAAATATGAAGTTGCACATACCTTTACTCTACCTTTACCTTATTACATTAAGGGAATCATCTGGAGGAGCCATCCTGAGCTCCCAATTCTGCCCCCAGAGTGTCAAACTCTGTTGTCTCATTGACAAACATGACTTGGCATGAACAAAGGGAATTTGAAGGAGATGACACAGCAGAGGAAACTGCACACAGCAGAATGATAGACATCTGCACAGAACAAGCTGCAGCTTTAGCTTATGTTGTTGTCAAACGCTGGCATGTGTAAAGGATTTTTTTACGTTTTCTTTTTTTTAAACCAGAAAATGTTTGTGTGCATTTGTGCTGTTCGATGACACCCAGTCAAAAACAGACTTTACTTTTTGATGCGAAAAGTTGAGAAAAGAAAAGTTCTAAAGGTGCTTATCTGTTTATACTTTATACATGTCACACTTTTCAAAAGGCAACAAGGTTGCAGCTTTTATGTTATATTAGATTTCAGTGGACTCAACTGAGAGAGTGAGAGCAAGAAAGTGTGTGTGTGTGTGTGTGTGTGTGTGTGTGTGTGTGTGTGTGTGTGTGTGTGTGTGTGTGTGTGTG
>JBBPCS010002813.1:0-13039 GCA_037974645.1 Hollardia meadi
ATCTCACTTCCCCGCTCTATACGCAAATAACCACGCACATCATTTCCGTTTGCAAAGACCAAATGCGTTGTTGTTTTTAATCGGCGGGACGCAGCAGTGCCTAGTCTGACGGAAATAAGAGAAGTAGAAGTAGTAGAAGAAGAAGAAGAAGAAATCAAAACAATAAAGGTGTGTTCCAGGTAGACCACATCGCCCAAGATGTTCGATGCAATCGTAATTTATCTCTATGGGCTTTTGAGCATTTTCAGACGTCGTGAACAAAGCCAGCTTACACGATTTCAGAACCAACTGGAGATGAGAAAAAGAAGGAACAGAAGGACAGTCGCGCGAATGAGTACGTACTTCTGCTCACGCAGAGGACGTTAGTTGAGTAGACACTGCTATAAGAATGTGGCCATATGTGGCCTAGACCACCTCCGAATGTGGTCTGAGTGATCGGATCTCAATGCATCCTCAATGCGTCCTGGGTGCATTCACACCTGTACTTAGAGCTGTCCACTTGTGATCGGATCACTCAGATCAGATTTTAATACCAGGTGAAAACGGGGTCAATAACTGTTAACTCATGTGAGAAGGGAGCTAAAGAAGAGCATGCTAAGGAAGGCCACAGGACAGGATGGCCTTAGCTCCAGGCTGCTCAAGGACTGTGCTGACCAGCTCTGTGAGGTGCTCCTGCACATTTTCAATCTGAGCCTTAGTCTGGAGAGAGTCCCAATCCTGTGGAAAACTTTCTGTGTGGTTCCAGTACCAAAACACTGTGCACTCCAGGGAGCCCAACTACTTTAGACTGGTGGCTCTAACTTCTCACCCGATGAAGACCATGGAGAGAATCATACTCAAACATCTTCGACCCCTGGTGAGCTCAGAGCTGGATCCCCTGGAATTTGCTTACCAACCAGGTATCTGGGATGGATGACGCAGTCATCTACCTACTACACAAATCCATCTCACACCTAAAGATCACTGGGAGCACTGTGAGGGTCATGTTTTGTTTTGTTTTACTTTTCCAGTGCCTTCAACACAATACAGCCATCACTGCTCAGGGTGAAGCTAGAAGAGTTGACTGCCATCTGGCTGCGTGAGCCGTCGACTACCTCGCCAACAGACCACAGTATGTGAGGCTTCATGGCTGTGTCTGATGGGGCTGTCTGCAGCACAGGGCACGGTGATCTCTCCTTTTCTGTTCACCCTGTACACATCGGACTTCAGACATAACACGAATAAATGTCACGTCCAGAAGTTCTCAGATGACACAGCCATCGTTGGATGTATATCAGAAGGGAACGAACAGGAATACGGGGGTCATCAGGGACTTTGTTGACTGGTGTGAGCTTAACCACCTTCACACCGATACCAGGAAGACAAAGGAGACTACAACGGCGAACATCCAGGGACTGGACATTAAGAGGGTGAGAACATACAAATACCTGGGTGTTCACCTAAACAATAAACTGGACTGGATGGACAATACAGATGCTGAGGAGACTGAGGTCCTTTGGTGTGTGCAGGAAACTGTGAAGAACGTTTTGTGATTTCTTCTACGCAGTGGTCTGCTGGGGAGGTGGAAGCACTGAGAGGGACAGTAAGAGACTCAATAAGCTGGTGAGGAGAGCCAGCTCAGTCCTGGACTGCCGTCTGGACTCCAAAGAGGAGGTGGATGAGAGGAGGATGTTAGCCAAGCTGACATCAATCATAGACAACACCTCTCACCTTCATTCCAACGGCAGTCAGACTCTTCAACAAAAACATAACATAAATGTAACACTGCTGCTGTCTCTCTGTCACCATAACCCTACATAAGAGCTCTTTTACACTACTTATCTCAGGTGTATATACTATTTATTCATATTTATTATACATAGTCTGTATGATTAATATTTTATACTTTACTTTCCTGTTATTCAATTTTTATTTTTATTTTGTTTTTATTTTTATTTGTCACAGAATCACTGTTTTTTCCATCTGCTTACAACTCTTGAGCTGCTGTAACAAGTGAATTTCCCCAGTGAGGGATCAATAAAGTCTTATCTTATCTTATCTTATCTTATATGTGATATGAGACTGTTTCTGCCACCAAAGCAGAGAGGACACAGGAGAGATGGTCCATACGGCCAAAATATTGCGGATTGTTGGGGATTATTGACTAATAAAAGACAACAGAGGTTATAGTTTTAATTTCCAATTATCATCAGAATGGTACATTGGGCTGTTCTGAGTTGCATTGACACAGAAGTCCCTTTGGAGAAAAAAGAAACTTTGCCCAATAAAAATGCAGCTATGGTCATCATTCATTATGTATTTAGCCTGGCAAACCATATCTCCCTTTGCTAGAAGCTCTGTTTTAAAACTAGAGTGGAAATGTGAATCCTTGAATAGCTAAATGATTCTACTGACGTGCGCATGATTTTACCTGCATGTCAGGATTCCGTAGGAAAGATAACTCAGTTTCTTCAGTGATCTTTTCCTCCTCCTGCTCCAGGGCAGGTTAGCTGTCCAGCATTCAGGTTACCATGGTGATCTCCCCTAGTTAAAAGTAAGGCAGCTTCATGATACTGGAAAATCTGAGTTTTGAATCTCCTTTAATGTGTGATTTGTTAGACTGGATGTCTGTAATCTTAACCCTTGGGTCACATGACATCAGACATGACAATACAGAAAAAGCATTGATTTGAACAGAGCTTAATTTCACTGCCGCAGCTAAAGTTAAAGGGTGGTGCATTTAAAAATACTGCATTGCAGATTAGCCTTAACAGTCATGTTTAAGGTGACTGCAGTGGGATGGGCTGTACATAATTTGTGGTCGACATAGTTAATTTGACACAGTGAAGCAAGGATCATCCTCAAGGCCAGTGAGGATGATAAAGATTGCAACTCCCAGGAGAGGCCATATTCTGTCATGTAGTATGCTGAGAAAACGTAAGAATGTGTCTCAAGGCCTCTCATATGTTGTAAATCTGACAAGAGGCGGACTGCGCAGCCATTTGACCCTTGGCCCTGCTTGATGAGAGGGTGCTGTGCAGTGTTTGGTCTGGGGAATAGAGACACACACTGTATAAAGTTGATGTACTGTGTTATAAGAGAAGCCCAATGTAAGGTCGTCTCACTTGCACTTATACTAAGTCAATATAGATGGAGGCAGGGAGGTTCCATGACATCTTGGCTGTTGTGTCCTTCACCAAAGTTTTCAAGCTGACCGCACCATCTGTCACTGCAGAAAAAGCTTGTACAGCTCAATGGCACAGACACTGTTGCATGTCACCAGCATGTCTGCTTTGCTTGCGCTCCATTTCACTTTAGCAGGATGCTGTTGGAGAAAGCTACTCTTTGACCCCACATTTTCTACACGTTTGACACTAAACAACAGTTCACAACCATGGCACACACCCCATCGAACACTTTAATGAGGCAGATTATTTTGGTTTGTTGAAATGTCAAAGCGCGAAGAGGGATAAGCCCATTTACATGTTCCATGCACTGGCAAGGTTGCTATCCTTGGCTTGGACTTGACAGGGTCAACCTGCTTTGGTTTTGTCTCCTCTTGGGACATCATTAAATTTCCGTTTCCAGCACCTGAATCTCTTTTAGGTATCCGATCACGTTCCTCCCTATCTCCCTGAGCTATGATGTGATGTCCTCTTCCCATGCCCTGGCTCAATTTTTAAAATATAAAGTTTCTCTCAAGACTTGTCACTTTTCGTTCAGCCATCTATGGAGATCAGGCTGTGTTGGATGGCCAGCTGAGCAGAGCTTTTCAAATCGTTGCAGTGCTTGGCCTAGATTGTGCCACTTCAGCACAGCTAAAAATCATAATGATGGAGCAGAGCAACAAGAAATGTGTTTTAATGGTCAATGTCAAGACCACTTTCCTTTTAAACTATAGCTATAAAACAAATCGTAGTTTTAAGAGGACAGTAGCTACACATTTAAGCAGATGTTCTACTTATACAGTTGGTGATTTTGAGGGTTTTACATGAAAAAAGTGACAAATCTCCACTACTCACAATTTTGCTTTCAACCTCCTGCTGAGTGAAACTTCTTAATGGTGCGCTGTTACAGTGTGAGGGAATACATTACTAGCCTTTAACAACACTTCGCCCTTTGGCTGCTATCATTATGTATGCCAAGTTGCTTAAAAGCTGTTTCCACCAAACCCCTTCAGAATACTAACTTTGAAAATTACCCCTAGCCCTTAACACGTACCTATGGAA
Organism: Hollardia meadi; assembly: GCA_037974645.1. Lineage (NCBI taxonomy): Eukaryota > Metazoa > Chordata > Actinopteri > Tetraodontiformes > Triacanthodidae > Hollardia > Hollardia meadi. The sequence continues at coordinate 4,209 of JBBPCS010002813.1, forward strand.
TCACAAAACAGATCCTATTCCTCCACAGACAGCACTCTTAAATGTAGGCAAGGTTGTTAGCAGGTTCTCAGGATTAACCCCTTCGCTTTTCCATAAATTAGGAAACAACAGACAAAGCTTTCCTTGGTGTTAAGCAACTACAGCATTTATGTTATAATTTCACTTGTGAACCCAGAAAATGGACACAGAAGCAGAAGCAGGTTTAAAGGGATTTATTAAAAACAGGGAAGACACACAGGGGAGGAAGGAGACACAGGGAGAGAGGGAAAACAGTGAAAACACAGGGAACATTAATTAACTTTTGGTAAAAAACTTAAGTGTATTTCACAAATTTTTGAGATATTCCTCGAAACAAGTCCTTTGAACCTGAATGGACTGTTTTTTTCTGGCAAATCTATCGCAGTTGTTGACAGTTCCCTGGAGAACAGTGCACACATATCGGTCAATTGAATAAATTAGTTAGATGTGATGTGGATGTGATGACTCAGTGCTTCTTGTGTGTTTTCTGCAACAATACTGTCAGGCATGTTGACCTTGACCAGATGACAGACAGAAGGCAACAAGTTGTATTTTTCATTTTAAGCATTTAGTTGGTACTGTTGTCAGAGCCAAAGGACAATTGAGCAGAAGACATGGCTTTTGATGGACACAGTGTCAGAACCCTGTAATTTGTGGCAACTTCCTGCCTCTTATTTTCAACCTTCAAATGTAACTCAGACCTACAGTCACCTTCACAAGTGGGCTGTGAACATTATTATTTGGAACTGCTGTAGGTGGTTTGACATTGCTGTGCAGTTCATAGTTTAGCTTAAACACAGACAGAGGACACAAGGTGAAGTTTAAAAAAAGTCTTTACTGGTAAACCAGGTGGCCATACACAGAAGGTCAGACTGATATAACACATCCAGGCAGGGACAAGTAGACCTAACAAAGCTGAGTCAAAAACCATAGAGACTAACACTAGGAAACATGCTGGAAAGCGATAATAAACAAAGACAATCTGGCAGGGGAACAAGAAAATTAGGTGAGTATTTATACAGTGTTGGCTGATGGCAAGACCAGGGGCAGATGAGTAATTTGGAGCAAGGGTGGAAGGTCAAGGCGCTGGGAGACACACAAGGGCAGGAACTGAATCAACAGGAAATATTAATCTTTCAAAATAAAACAATGCAACATGCACAGATTAGCGAGATGTTACAGGTGGGTGAAGCGTGAGTGAGTGCATTGTCTACCTTTTCATCATTGCCTTTGTTCTTCATGTGATATTATGCTTGACTGTTGACAGTAATACAACAGCATTTGTTACATCTATTGTCAGGGCTTCAAGGTTGGAGTCATAATATGTTTTTGTGAAGGCTTAGTGACAAGGTCTTTACCCACCAGCTTAAAAACTGAAAGGTAAAACAAATGAAGAAACTGTTCTCAGGAAACAGTCTGTGATAAAGTTGACAATAATGAAAGAGCGGGATGAATATTCAGATATCTGAATGAATAATGCACTATGGTATGCCTTTTCATTTTTGTCTGAAATGCATGTAGTAGGTTCTGGAGGTGAATATTTTACCAAAAATATAAAGTATCAAAAAAATTAGTGAGTGGCAGGTAACTGTAAAAGGAAAGTATAGTACTGTATCCTTATAATCTAGTTACATTTTAACCCTTTCTCCATCAAAGGAAGATTATGTTGCTTATCAGTTTCAGCATTTGTTCTGTGGTATATTTATACAGAGAAGACGGTGCCTCTCTCGCAGCTGCACAGAGTTTGTTTTGCTCTTCAAACCAAGCCAAGATAAGATTTTGTGCTGGATTTTGCCTCCATTGAATGGATGATTCTAAACAAAATGCTACAGGGATGCTTGGGTTATTGTCGGAGTGTAGCAGTGTTGTATCTAGAGCCATCTTCTGTGTTGAAACTGCAACTACTGACTACAGACATGACACTGTGTGGTCATGTCTCATCTCATGATCAGACTGGTTTCATCTGATATCATTGTCAGATGCTCCCATATGTTCCCAGCCTGACCTGTTTGTGCATTGGAGCATGATAAAATGGGATTGTACCTCTGATCTTATCCGTTTCTCCAATTGTACCACTGTGTGGACGCAGCATTTAACCTGAGGGCTGGTGATTATAAAAGGAAAGGAATATCTCCAGTGGTCTTCTTTTTTTTTAATTATCTCTCATCAGCTCCATTTGGACACTGAGATATTGTACCAAGCATTTGAGTGGTGTAATGACTATGTGCTAATTAGGACACAGACAGGATGCGGCAGAGCAGGTACAGGTGAAGGAGAAGTACTGTGAACACAGAGGGACTGCGGGGCTCTGTGAAAAGGTCATGCAAGGCAGCTGTGTGCCCACTGTGAAGGATAGTATATGACATGCGGACAGAGCCAGTGACCCAACACTATCACAGTGTCCTGACACACCACGCTCCGCTTGCCGTATCTTTTCATACGACACACCTGGTTTCTGACCTGCTTTCATCTCAGCAAATAGCAAAAAGAATGACCACTTTCAAAAACATTAGCTAAAGCCGCACATGGATTCTTTATTCAACATCCATTGACTGCAGTGAGAAGCAACTTTAAAGAAATTTTTTTTTTAAAATTCATTACTCAACATAATATGATTGAAGTAAACACTATTCACATGCAGGGAGGAACAGATGAAGCAAACAGAGTGACTCTACGGGCTCTCCATTGGTGGGGATGTGATGCACTTCAGTACAGCAGCCCTAGTTTGTGATTCAGGCTGATGAGTCTGGAGTATTTTTGCATCAAAACATTCCAAGTGTAGCTTTAAAGATAAAGAAGAGAAAACTAACAGTTGTACCGAGTGAAAAGTACATTTCATTTTAAAGAGTGAGTTACAGTTCGTAGATTAATCGTCCAGAGAATCTGGAAGCGCACCTTCTGAGCTGTACAAGATGTTGTTTGATTCTGTTGTGAGAATGAGGAAAGGACAGGGGTAGGATGTTTATTATCCATGGGGATTCGATCTGTCAAGAGTAGAAAGCATTTGGTGATTTCATTAATGAGCTACGTTGCATTGAGTGATCGCACTCAGAGGGTCTCCACAGTCAACAATGGTGAAAAATGTAATTACTCTCAAAGTAATTATTCATTCCAGCTTTGCTTGAAGGATGACTTTGAAAAGATGGTGGCTGCCTGATGACGTTTGATGCCCTTGCCTCGAGTTTTGACGGTGGTGTCGGCTGATACTAGAAGGGATTGCCCACAGACATTGTTTACCATTGTGGCAGTCCATAGTTAACTGGCCATTATTCTGCCTGTAGTGTAGCAAGTGCAGTTTTTCAAGTTTTGTAAGTTACATTTTGTAACTGGCATGTCGTTTTGACCGGCCAGTTTCCAGACCAGTGCTTATTGCTTCCTGACTGAGAGAGAAGCAAAAATTGATTTAAACAGAAATTCCTCTTGGGGCTGGTGCAAAAGTGCAGTTTAGTGTGGCTCACTGAGCAAACAACTGCTTCCATTTTAAATGGATTTCTTTTCGTATGTCTGATAAGGTTTTATAGGACTTCTTGCAGAAAAAAGTCAAACAGAAATTTGATTTCTTCATAATTTTTTCTGTAAGGAAATACAATCTCAATTTCTTCTGTATCAAAAAAATAAAACTGTCTTTGGACATATTCATGGAAACAGTGGTTATCAACTTGATAAGTCAACCCAGGATTTTCTGATGTATCATGAGCACGTTCACATGAAAGAGGCAGTGTTTGCAGCATATGACCAATCACAAAAATGGACAAGCCTACTAGCAGTAGACTGGCATATTCTACATATGAAGCGCACACTATAATATTAGACAAATATAAAGAAGTGCAACAAGTACAAGGCTTTAGTGCTTTGATCAGTCTGTGGTGAAAGATTATATTAGTATTCAAAAGCACAAGGAAATGGCTTTGTCAGGAAAGGCAGGACTCCTAACCAGGAGTACACCTTTCAAGGCCTGCGCACCGAGCTCTTCTTCTTTAAATGATAATGACATTTTCCAGAGAATTGATTGGTCAATAGTTAACCTGCTCCGGAGCAGGTTAGGTGTGCAGCATAAGTTACCATGGTGACATAACCCCGTACACACACTGAAAACCCGGGTTAACCCTGAAGTTGCCTCACTAACCACAAATCCTGCTTTGTAGCACAGGCCTCAGGTGTGTCTCATTGGTCTATGTTACTCCATGTGAAGACATTAAGAGAATATCAGAATAATGAATGAGGGCACTCTTCTTCTTCTCATTGTTTTGTGTTTGTCTGTGTGCAGATCAGGGTCTGTTCCAGGTGCCGCAGTCCAATGGCAGAGCTGGGCTTCCTGAAGGCTGAAGTGTGTGACCAGCCCTGTTCATGGTGGTCGCTTCGCTTGTGTCATGGTTTTGGGGTTTTAGTTTGTTGTGTACTGTTTGTATTCTAAAGGTTTTACCTCCCTTTACTCTTCCTGCCTTTGTTATTTTTTACCCTCCTGTGGAATTGCTGATAAGTTTCACCTGTGTCTTATTAACCTCTCCCCTTTTATGTGTTTAAATCTGTGTTCCCCCCCATTGTTTGCCAGTTTGTCATCGTAACTTGTGTGCCTTTGTCCCAGCGTTTTCTCTCCTGATCATTGCCTCCTTTTTGGACTGGTTATGATCCTTGCCTGTCTCAAAATCTCAGCAAAGCCTTGTGTTTTTGTATTTAATAAATATTGCTAAACGGCAAGAGATCTGGCATCAGTGTCTGCATTTGGGTCCTCCCCTTCCTTGTGTTACTTGCACAAGTGTCACAGATTGGATTCAACTGCTATCAGGTGACGTGCAAAGTTTTTAACTGACTGTAAGAAAACAAGCAACCTGCGGGGCGGCAGACCCTTGGCCTTGGACAGTTGGAGTGACAGTGAGCCTTTGGGCTGTTTTGCCCTCCTATTAGGGACACTGTTTCCCTTCTTTTTGAATAGTTGAGCAAATAGAGGATCACAAAAAGCCCCAGATATTTCTATCTGATTGCAGTAAAAATATATATAAACAATAAACTATGCTTTTAACTTTTTTTCTTGAAATGTTGTCTTTTGTCAGCTGAGAACCCACAGGCCCACTGCAAAGTACTGCAGTGGGTGTTACAGTATGACTGCCAGTGTATTGAATCAAAGAAGATTCTGTGTTTTGACCGGTAGTTTCTTTCCAGGATGGTGAGGGAACACCAAGTCTCTGCATTTAATCTCTACTTAAATCCTCGGTTTGTCTTTCCTCTTCACCAGGCAACATGCGACTTGTTGCGTTGGTCTCTGATTAACATGGTACATCCAGCACTATAATGTCCTTGTCATCCCCTCATCCCAGCCTTTTAATGCCAAAATCCTGCTCTCCTTCCTCCTCGTGTCTGTGTTCACGTAAGGATTACCAGCTGGACTTGTGGAATAGCTACATGGACTGAAGCCTCAGACCATGACCCAAGGAATCATTTTGGCATCATGACATAAATATGTAATATCTCATGAGCTACAATTGGCTCAATAGGCTCTTATTTCTTCTTTATTATGTTGCCATGATGCCATATTCATCCCCAGTACTTTGATTTGGCCTTCGCATGTTGATACTGGTAAAGTGATCATTTCTAATGTATTTACACTGATTACTGATTATCCCAGCATTTTGTCCACACTGATGAACTTTTGCTCGATCCTGGAGGGGTTTTATTGTGGGCGTTGTGTTTTATTTGATGTTGCTTGGTGTGCTAATTTTTATTTTTAACTTTCAGGACTTGAAATTAATTAAATTTTGTTTTGAAGATCTATTCGTTTCTTGTCCTCAGCATGTTGTATTTCTGAGATTTGCCTTAAAGAAGACGAAAAGTCTTTATTTGTCACATAAAATAATACTCTTGTTGTTCTACCTGAGAAATTGTATAAGGGACCAACTCCAGCCTTAGGCCTAGATCTCCTAAGAAGATTTAAAGTAGGATACTTCAGAAAATGACCTCCGACTCCCAACAAACTTATATCCTTCCTGCTGGCTACACAGACAGTATTTTTATGATCGACTTCACTGTGCATACTGCACTTGGCCAAGTGATAATGTAGTTGTTTGATCAGGGTTTGGAAGCATATAGGATATTAACTTGTATTTAATTAATTTGATTGTTTTTACTACAGGATCATGGATGCACAATGATATGATTGATATATTTAATGTGCAATGTAAAAACATCTGCAAGGTTGTTCTGCTGCGTCGCAGTGCCTGTGGTACCATGAGGTATTTATTTTAATTATTTTTAAAGAGATTGTACTCGTTGCATTGCTCAATTGCCTCAGCGTTCTAGCAATTGTTCATATTATCTGCTTCCCTGTTTATGACTTTTTAATGTTTCCTGGCTTTGCTTGCCTGCCTCGCCTGTTTGGCTTTGTTTACGTCTGCTGATTGCCTGCCTGATACAGAGTAAGTAAACAACCTCTTAACTTTACCTGCGATTTTCTTGACACAAAGGAGACAGTCCGATGTTCATTTATGTGAATTTATTATATGAATTGACAGTAAATTGTGGTATCTGAGTGAGGTTTCCAGGTGTCGTGATTCTGTCAAAATATGAATTTGATGATATTAAAGTCTTGGCCGTCTATTTTGTTAAGCCTTATCGTAATATTAACTGTACTCCTGCAGTATAACAGACAAATTGATTTACAGTGAATTAGGAAAAGGGGATCTCTTGGATCAAATAATACACAGCCAATAATTTGTGAGAAAATTTACAGAATTTTATTTACAAACAATTGAAAAATTCACCTATGAAGAGTTAAACAACATCCCCCTCAGTACAGTAAGATACTTTTATACTATACTATTTAGTCCCACAGTCTCACTGTAGTGCACACTTCAGTCTTCTGTTAATACACAGTTACTTCCACTGTGTCTGTCCTGATGTGCAGTGTGACTGTGTTGTATTATGCTGTGCTACCCAGGCAGTGTACAAGTTTGGTGAGTTCCAGAAGCCACCACTTCATGAATGATAACAAAGTAGGCTGGACACTCACACCCACACCTCTGAGATCAATGGGAATCTACACAATGTGGGGAGTGCCCTCTAATGATAGAAACATGCAACAACCAAAATGACAAATGTAATGTGTATATTAAGAGATAAAACGATCTTAAAATTAAGCCTGGGATGTCATTATAACATGATGAACAGGAAAGTAGCAAGTCATTTATTCTATTTTGGAAATATATTCACAGCTGATTGTTATTCAAATATATTACATAACTGTTTACACATGATATTATGGCAAATACAGTATTTTCTTTGTGGCTCTCTTGGGACATGAGCCCCATCCAAACTCCAAATGGTGGTTATGAGTGCAAAATAAAGCACTCAACCACCATTAGACAACACATTCAAGGTTAAGTGTTTCACTTAAACGTTTAAATAGTCAGACTAGCATTTCACCTGCAAAGTAAACTGTTTATAATAAAAAAATTAAAAAAACAAAACAAATCCTTACAGACTGGGCAGGGGGAAGTACCAATATGGTATTAGTGCTCTATTTTTCACAAATTTTAACAAATTCTATAGAACTAATTTGGATCAGTTTTATGTAAGGGATCCTGTGATGCAGCTGTGTAACTTAATACTGACAGAAGAAATGCAGAATGTTATGACACTGACAAAGTAATTGATGTGGATCAATCACAACTAGCCTCACTGGATCCTCTTCAAAAGGTCAGTATCAGTGATAGGTTAAGACCTCATATATTGCGTTGCGGTTCTGCCATGAGTGCATATTTTGGGTTCATGTTGAATCCAGCAGGTCACAAACTTCATATCTGTTGATTAATACCAGTATTGACACCAGCTTAAAGACGCATTATCAGCAATATCTGGACTGATGTGGACGGTCCACTAACTAATTAAATGTATTCCAAAATGTCCTAATCCTTGTTTTCAGAATTAGGTTAATTGCATTACACACCCTGGTAACACTCAAATTTGCAACTGTAACGTTATGTATGGTTATCTACATTAGCCCTCAGCCAGTTCGCTAAGTTGTGCTAAAAATTTACAGGAAATTCATTGGAGCTAACGCTAAAACACACCCAAGAAAGGTGTCATTAAAGCAATCAGTCAAATTCTCAAACCTGAAACTTTATTGAAATGTATTGATATTTGACCAAATGGCATGGAAATTAATTCATTAATTGCTGTATTTAAAGATTAAAGAATCTATTCATTAACTATTTTATTTACTCTTTATTCTTTTATTTATCAATTGAAATATAATGTAATATAATATAACAAGTAGTTTTCATCCAACAGTACACTGCAATGCAATGCAAAAAAAAAGATGATGAGGTAGCCTATTGATTATCATGCTGAAACGATGTGATGATGAATGTTAAATTAAAGATTGCATGGTTTGTATGTACAATTGTAAGCAGTGCACAGTAATATTCTCCAAAACAAGAGCCCAGTGTCTTTAACATAAAGAATCAAAGAGACCCGTTGAACAGAATTTTGCTTGAGTGCACAATAAAATGACGTGAAAGAACACAATTGTTAGGAGGGATTGTGCATTGACACCTGACATCCTTTATCCATAAATTATGAATGCTATTTTATTGAAATTAAGGTGATAGAGGAGAATCTTCTAATCATTTGGCATTTAACTGTCTAGGTAGAGAGGAAGTTGTGTGACTCATCACAGTATAAACATATTTTTTCTGTATTTTGGACAGACAGGCTCTCCACTCTATATGTCATAATTTCATAGTCTCATTGTGAATAGAGAACATTAGATTAGACTTTATTGTCCCAGAGGGAGATTTGTTTTCACAGCCCGTTCAACA
>JBBPCS010002814.1:0-13039 GCA_037974645.1 Hollardia meadi
TGTTGGCAAATGACCATGGTATAAGCGGGATAATCAACTCCTAGGTGTGCGTTAAACGGTTTCAAGGCACGACGTGGGGGCGAAGAACCACCCGACACGAAGAACGCATACCTAGTCGTTGATTATCCCTTACATGATCTACAGTGTCATGTAGTGAAACATTAGCAAGGAATTTGGACCAGGAAGCTTATTAGAACTTTTTATGTGTATTGCAATATGACCGCTTAGGAGAACTTTGCAAATGCATGCACAGATTTGCTCTTTTTCTTAAAATCCAAACTTTGTGTCCTAATACGAGTGAATGACTGGCAGATTCACGAGGTCACTGATTGGCTGTGTGCTTGAATGGATGACTGGTTAAATAAATTGGCCAGATGACTGTGTTACCTGTCTAACTGACTGCAGGCACTGAAAAAAATGCAGAGCAGTAACACAACACTGCATGAAAATGGGCCTTCTTCTTGGGACAAATTAATGTTGTTTTTTGTTGTTTTTTCAAATCTCAATTTTTATTCCCCTTCATCTGAATTAGTAAGAAATTAATCACCAAGCGGTTATGTATCCAAGCTGTTGACAAGGAAATATACTCAAAATTGTAGCAGGTAAATGGCCGAATGGGTGCGCGGTCTCCTTGCTGACTAACTGGCCTGACTGAGGCTTTAGATTGACCTTGTTTCTGTCTGACTGAAGCAGCAGCTGGCTGCCTGATTGACTGTCTGGAAGATTGACTTGGGGGACTCAATGACTGACGTTTGACTGCTTAGCTTAACTGATGGATGGATGCATTAATTAACACAACAGTAGGTATGCGTCACTCTTTTTATAAAAAAAAAAAGTTTAAAAATACTTTTCTTGCAGTTTATATTATTGTTTAAATCGTGCTGCTTCCCGTTACAATATTGCTATGCTGGGATTTTATTCATTCAATGAAGGAGGATCTTATAATACCTATCGGAGTCTGTGTTACTGAATACACTAATTATTGTTTTGTTGATTTTCATCTTTTTTTCTGTGATTGAGACAGTTCTGTGGCCCTGGTATCTGGAAACCAGTTAAAATTGTATTTTGTATTTATCTTAAGGGACAGTTCATCCCAAATTCAAAAATGCATATTTTTCTCTTACATGATGTAGGCTACTATTTATCCTGCTCAATTTCTTCGGTGTGAGTCGCCATGTTTTGGAGATATCAGCTGTAGAGATGTCTGCCTTCTCTCCAATATAATGTAACTAGAGGCTGTGAGGCCAATTTGACAGAGTGGTCAAACCATGGAATTATGTCAGGTGATGCACAGGGGCCCAAAAAGACTTTTTCCCACAAGCTCACATTGTGAGGGGAGCGGCTGTATAACGGTGGATACGTTTTTTGGAGCGTTGCAACTATTGACTGTATAAAAAGATGGACAACATGAGAGCTCCCCAAAAATGAAGCCAAAACATCTTGATCGCTCCCTGGTGGTGGGCTGCAGTATAGGTCGTAGACCCCTCCCTGGAAATTATCTGCTCAGTAAAGGTCACACCTATAAGTGGCACAGCAAAGTTTATCTGTGTGTCCTGAGGAAATAAGAGGAAACTGCTAACACGCTAGCCAGCCAGGAACATGCTAGTCAGTGAGAATTTATCTGGTTAGCAGGTCAGATAGCCTAACCACTGAGAGGACAATAAGTCAACTTGTTTATTCAACGGGGGTATTTGTACCATAGTGTTGTCTGAAAACCATGCCTCTTTTATGTAGCAGTTTGTAGCAGAGGCAACAAAAGTGGATGATGCAACACAGCTAATAAGCTATGAGAGCTGCTTCTGCTTTAGACTCAAGATGGTGTGCTATTGCTCAAACGCGCACCCAGTGAGCAGAACTTTCTCTAGAATTTGACTGTTTTAGATGTAAAATAACACGGCCATAGCTCAAGTCTTTTACAAGATCACGCACTATACCCTTTCGTAATACTGTTCAGGCCTTGTTGTTTTTTGTTTGCTTTAGTAGCTTTGACTTCAGCTAATTTTTAGACTTATGCGGGTCTGCCTAACCTTTTGGATTTGTGTGCCTCTAGTGACTGCCTACCTGTTGACTACTGACAAACTAAAGCCTGCTGTTATCTTTCTGTTAATGCCTGAGTCTGCTTATGAATCACTACAAGACCAAAATCTTATTTTAAAGTCTTGCAAAAACACAAAATTAGGCTACATAAATGTGCAATTTTTTAGCCCAGTTTTTAGTCAAGTAATCTACACATGGTATTGCATATGGTAAGAAATATGGTGGCCAAGAGAACGCAATGCACTGCAACTTAAAGTCTGACTCCATTTGCAGCGTGTTTCTTAAATGCTGCACACGTGTTGTCAAATGATGATGTTTTCTTAATTGACTTGTGTTTTGTCTATTTGCATGTGTTTTTTTAAGCTGCAGTGCGTTGAGCTCTCTCGGCCACTGTGACATAACGCAAAAAGCAACATTAAAAAAAATCAGGAATATAATAACTAATAAATAATAACATTTTGAGAAAAAGATTAGAAATAAATAGAATCTGCTGATTCAATGCTTGTGAAGAACACATCAGCAGAGGATAAACAGGTGTTTCCTGAGCATTTGGTGCATTGCTGCCATATTTCAGTTGAAACCAGTGTGTAGCTCACCTCGGGAGTGCACGAGGCAATCTTTCTGAAGCAATCCAATTAATTCTTTTGTGTCTCGGCAGGAGAAATCAATGCTTCAAAAAGAACTGCTTGGGATTCAAACTATTTATTGAAACAAAGTTTTGTCTGCAGGCTATAACTCTTGTAATAGAGTGGAGTGCAACTGCGGCACGGAGTAAAAGATCATCAGCTTGCAGAGGTGGTTTCTGTGTGTTTGTTAAGAAGACTAAGTTATGGAACACTATGATGTGTTAACCTGATTTTAACTCTGGGTGAGGCACAAATAATATGCTATGTAAATGTGCCTATGGCAGCTTGTTGGTTGACAGTTATTTACATTGTACAAGGATCAGAATTGCAGCCTGAAAGAAGCTGCAGGATTTGTAGCTACTGATGCTGCCATTTCAGAAATGTGTCAGCATTTAAAGTAACAAATACAACAAAGCAAGATTGTTCAGCAACAATGCTCTGCTAGTCTATCTGGGGTCTGTCAAAGAAAACAAACAAGTTTTTTGAAGAGGCTCAAGCAAAAGAAACACACAAGTGCATCGCATCAGCAAGAAAGCATGGCTAGAACCACAAAGGAGTGATACTGCACTGGAGCATTGACACTACACAAGCCAATGAATTAGGGTATCAGTCAACTACCCGTGAGTCCCAGGTCATCTCCTTAGACAGCACACAGATCTCAAACAAACAAACACACAACTGTCAAATGTTTTGTCTGGCTCTGATGTGTGTCTGTGTGTGTGTGAGTTGGGTGAGAGTTACTGTAGTGCAGCCAGATGCTGCTGCAAGAACTGACAAGTCCATTCCAACCCCTGAGACACACATAAATCCAGAAGGAGAGTGGGTGAGACTGAGGAAAAAGGAATAGAGTAAAAAGAAGAGCGAGAGGTAGACAGAGAGAGAAAGAGCTTTGTAAGAGAAGGCTGACAGCTGTCTCGTACACACACTGCTCTAAACCATCCCAAAGGAAAGTGCAATTTATACATTTCCCAACCCTCCCCGAAGGGAGAGCATCATTTTCCATGGCATAATAAACAGCAGGGTGATGGAGAGACAGCAATAACACTTATTGAATAGAATCCCATCGCTGCAGGATGAGCTCCACTGCCTGATCGCTCTCTCTCTCTCGCACACACACAAACACACCTGGCTGGCTACACTTGTGAGGTCTTTAAACATGTAAGAGTCTGTTGCCCAGGCGTGATGCAATTCTTAGAAATAGTGCACGAAAAGTGAACAATCTTACTGACACAAAATAACAGCGAAAAGCAGAAACAGTTGGAAATCGCCATCTGCAACAGGCGATTGTATCCTGTGTGATTACAGGTCAGTATTAATGTGGCTCAGCCTCACCATGGTTATGAAAAAAAGCATTGGGAGAGTTAACAGGTTTCAGATGGAGCATGAGGATTTCACATAGCCCACAAGTCATCCAACCTTAACAATAAAAGGACATTTTTCATTTAATTGTCCATGTTTTCAGAAAGAAAGACATGTTTTGTCACTGACTTCCGAAACCACCACTCCACCTCTATGATTCGGGTTTAGTGAAGCCTAGGCACAACAAAGAGTATCGTGAGCAGCAGCTGGCGGTTACTCTGGTGATATGTGTGACATAGTGATGTAACAAAGTCACAGAAGTAAAAGCTAAACTACTGATGAGGCGTTTCAGGCACTTCAGGGGCAATGTTTTCTGTGGGAGTAAGGAGCTCCCTTTCCCATGGACTTTGGGCTTTTCAACTAAGACTACAACTTTGTACATGCACAAAAAGATATGCAACACACTAAAGGTAATGGAAAACCCCAAAATGCATAATATGGCCTCTTTAAAATAGGCTTCATTTACTCCTTCAAATTCATAAATGTATTTTATCATCACAGACATAATGGCACAGTGGTTATCTTAATGTCAAACCTTGCTCATAGGATCAATGTAACTTTCTGTTTAGGGCCAGAGGACACATGTACTGGACCTGTATTCATGCATACTAAGAAGCCACTTTTCATCTTAAGCTCCCCTCTCTCTCCCCCCAGCCACTAGTTCATTCTAATGAAATGTACAGTGAAGCTTTGTGGCCTTGTGCCATGTGAGAGCAGGTGGTTGTGGGACATTGGGCACATCATGCTGGGTCAAGGACGCAGACCCTGTGATTTAAAGTGGAAGCAGGAAGCAAAATGTCACAAGGTGCCAGGAAACACGGTTTGCAATGTGATGCAGAAACACATGGCCTCAGTGTACTGACCTGGGAAAAGAGAAAGGGATGAGTGGGAGAGACATACAGTTTTAAGTAGTGCTTTTAAAGTGTATTTTGTTACATAACAACACCAAAATGTAACACTTTTGCAGAGTATCTAAAAAACAATCCAAAATATGACGTTTCTCTAAGGCAATTCAAGCCAGAGAATAACAGTAAATAGTTTATTTAAACACAGTTGTTTCAGCAACTGGGCATAAGCCTTTAGCTGCTTACTCGCTAAATATCAACATATCACCCAGCAGTGTTTGAGATGTTCCCTCGCACAGTAAATATTGTCCCTTAATCATATTATCCTTATTAAGCTGTTAATCCCCCAGCTACTTCAACATTATGCTGTGGACACTGCTCACAATGTCATTCACTTCTCTCTCTCTCTCTCTCTCACACACACACACACACACACATACACACGTACAAATAGACACTGTGATGCAACAGTTTAGTATCTAGCAAAGGCTGAAAGTCCCTCAGAGGCCTGGGTTCATCATCATAGTGGCAGTGCAGATGATTTACTCTCAGCAGTCATGATGCTGGATATTAAAAATGTGTTCAATCAAAAGTGAAGAGCAAATGTGTGGACTTATGTCTTGTTCATCAGCTGGGTGTGTTTTAGTTGCACAGTGATTCCGTTTTTCTTGTTGCTCAGATTTATTTATTTATTTTACATTACTACTCTTATAATACCAGAGTTTCAAAACTATTACTACTGTAAAATGTTTTATTTACTTTGTTCCACAAAATCCCTTTTCACTTAAAACTTTTGCAATTTAAGAATGCTTTTAAAACACAGACCAGTTTGGGTTTTCTGTCTGTCAGTCAATCCACCACTTTTGTCCAGACTCACACATCATAACAGCTGTTGGATGGTTTGCCATGATGTCCTATACAGACATTCATGATCCCCACAGGATGACGTCATCTGAGATTGGGGAACTCATGGCTTTTCCCCCAGCGACACAGATGGTTGAATATTTTGATTCAGAGTGAAATGTCTCCACAGCCATTAGAATGAATGCCATGACATTTGATGGTGACGTAAATGTTCCCATCAGGATGAACTGTAACAACTCTGTGATCTCCTCACCTTTCACCCAATACCATCCTCAGGTCAAAATGTTAACTTTATCCAATACTTTATATTTGTATTTAGAACTAATTAGCAAATGTTAGCTTGCAAACATGCTACACTAAACCCTAACCCCCAGATTCCACAGAGCATACTGTATCTGCGCCGCAAGAGCTGCGCCACCAGGCGAGCCAAATTTCGGAAGCAGCTCTCCGCTCTGCTCCATGTAGAATACACACCAAGTCTATTTATGACGAAAGCCGTGTCAAGCTGCACAGAGCAGATCGAGTCAGGCAGGAAGTCAGACACAGGAACGCATAAAGAATGCGGTCAATTAAAAAAACAACAACAATAACCTTTGCAGACTCTGGATCGTGTTTCACTTCTCAAAACAGACCAAAAAGAGAAACCATTTAACTAAGTAGCCCACTCACTCATTGGAGAAGCACAAAAATTAAGGGAAAATGATGAAATAAACACAATATGAGCAAGTCAACACAATTGGGCACTTCTGAGATGCTCCGGTATGAAGCTGTGTGGAGGACGGAACAAAACAGCATCGCACAGATAGAGTACAGTCATAAAGAGGTGGAATCAAGGGGTAAGTCACTGCAGCTGTGTTGCATTTCCACACTGCAGTGTCTCGCTTGTGGAATTCGGATTTCGTAGTGCATTTTCTTAGTTACTGACTTCCTTACTAACGCTTAAAAGCAAAACTTTAAAGAGAGATAGAGAGAAGAAAAGAAAGAAAGAAGAGAGGGAGGAAATGGATTCAAGAAGCACTTTTTTCATTTTAAGTTGTCATTGATACATAAAACATGTATAACATTTAGAAATGCATTCAAATGACGGTAATCAATCGGATATCATTAGGCTGAATGTTGTCTGTAAATAACTAACCTGTTAATGGCAAAATACTGTGCTAGGCTAAGATTTAGTTAGAGTCAGATGTTGCTATCCTGTACTCAAGCAACCTCTTGCTCAAGCTAGCTATCCATCAACAGTAACTGTCACCATCATTTACCACACCGACAGTGAACTCATGTATTTTATGTTTCATTAATTTACATAAATAAAGATGGACGACTCGTCTCCACTTCCACTGTATAAACATGATGCCAAAATAACGAGCGCTGCCATCTTACACTGGTGACGTCATTTGGAGCCAGAGTATCGAGTTCCCGCCCCCGCCTGACTCAATCACGAGTAGAGCTCAGCTGTCAATCATGATGTTCCACCCCCTTTTCATAGCATCTAATAGTATAGTAAAACTATACTAGTTAAAACCAAACTGATCAGAAAAATGAACACTTGAACATACATCAGGGTGATAAGACCTACCTTAATCGAAAAGTTTATTTGACGTGGACGTTGTTGTGTTTGTATGCAGAAGAAGGCAACATCAGGTAGGATGGTTACTGATTTATGAACGGAAGGAAAGTAGCAGCTCCATTACAGCGTATGGCACTATCAACAACAACAATCCGTCACTTCCTGCCTTTCTCCTAAAGTGCATTAACTAACAGCACCACCTTGTGCTATAATGTAGAATAGAACATTTACTACTGAACACAACATCCCCCCTTTACTTAAGAATGGTTCTTCCTTTAGCAGCACTATATTATGTAAAAAAAAAAATCCTTTACCTGTAACCTTTCTATTTTTAAGATCTCAAGACCTGAGGTAATAGCAATGTTAAAAAAAAAAAGGTTTAATCAAAAATGTGCCTTCCTATAACTACATAACATTTTCACAAAAGGCTGCCTGTTTTGTTTCCCACAGAAATCAGTTATATATCAAAAGTGTTCCATTCACCAGACTAAATCAAGTAAGTGCATCTTTAAGGCAGTCTCATTTATACAGTCAAAACATACATCTTGTTTTCTCAGTTCTTAATCTGTTAAGTCTCTTAGTCCTTGAGCCAACATGGAAGATTGTGTGCTCTGGCAGGACGGTTTTCAGACTCAACTGTTCTTTCAGTACCAGTCTTTGGCTGAGCTGGCGAGTTGGGAAGTCCACTGGATACTGAGGCCAAATGGGAAGCATGCCATGTTTTTCCATCATCCAGGACGTAGGTGCTAGGACCCACTTGCTTTTCAATCACGGTGGGTGCAGAATTTCTGATGCCCCTTTGGCACATGCACTGGTTTTCGCACCCGTACTCTGTCCCCTTCTCTGATGGAAGGAGTGCGAGCACCCTGTATTGCGTCACAGTACTGTTTCATGTGAGATTGTCGAAGGGACACCCTGCAACGCACCTCATCATCACATACTGTCAAAGCAGGAGGAGAGAGAATGTTGAGCTTAGTTCTCATCTTGCGGCTGTGCATCAGTTTGAATGGTGATGCGCTGGTCATGGCATGCTGTGTAGCATGATATGCTTGGAGAGTATCAGTCATTGCACTTTTTCATGGTTTGTTTAGGAGGATTGCAGCTTGGATCCAACCTTTGAAGACTCTGTTGAACCTCTCTATTGTGCCGTTGGCAGATGGGTGGTACACAGAGGAGCGGACATGAGCAATCCCTCTTTCTTCAAGGAATGAGGAGAATGCAGCAGCTGTAAATTGCGGTCCATTATCGGTGACCAAGGACTCTGGATTACCATAGTGGCTGAAGACACTGCTGAGGAATCCAAGCACTGAGTCAGTGGTGACAGATGATGCGAAAGCAACTTCGGGCCACTTTGAGTAGTAGTCAGTGAGAGTGATTGCAAACTTACTGTCCCAAGTTGCAGTTTCAAAGGGTCCAACGATATCCAGGCCCAGCTTACTCCAGGGGTCTGCAGGCAGAGGTACAGGTTACAGTGGTGGCTCAAAAACCTTTGCTGACTTGTCTGAACTTTGACACAGTGAACATGCAGATCTGAAGAACTGAGACCGTACCAGTACATCAATGCCAGGGAACCAGTACAGCTCACGCAAGTGCTGTTTAGTCCTGATGGCTTTCGTGTGCTAGAGCAATGAGGGTGCAGCGCAAGGAGACAGGTACCACCAAGCGTGACCCCCAAAACACCAAATTGTCCTTCACACACAGTTCATGTCTTATCTTGAAGAAAGGCTGCAGCACTGGCTCCACAGTTTTTACAGACGGCGGCCACTGCTGGTGGATTTGCACACGCAGAGCAGCAAGCTCAGAGCAGGAGGAGGAAGCATCTTCAAACTCACCAGCAGTCACTGAGACAGGGGCTGTCGACAGCAAAGCCACTAGCTCAGGTTCTATGTCCGCAGTAAGAGGGGAAGCAGCATGCAGGGGTAAACGTGAGAGGCAATCGGCTGTGTGATTCAGTGATCCAGCACGGTACACTACATCATAATTGAAACAGAGGAGACGCGCTGACCACCGTGCAATGCACATACCTGCTCGGTCAGTCCCTTTTGTAGAGAGGAGTGATGTAAGAGCCTGATGGTCAGTGCGCAGTGTGAACTTCCGACCCCACAGATATGTCCTCCATTTCTCCATTGCCCAGACACATGTGAGAGCCTCTTTCTCCACTGTGGAGTATTTTCTTTCTGCCGGGGTCAGCGTACTCGATGCAAACGCCACTGTGCATTCTGTGTGATCTGGATGCAGCTGAGTGAATACAGCACCCAGACCGTAATCAGATGCATCTGTCGAGACGATGGTTGGCAAGTCTGGGTTGAATAAGGCAAGTGCAGGGCTGTCCAAAAGCAGCTGTTTCACAGAAAGGAAGCACTTCTGAGCCTCCTCAGTCCATTCAAATGTTGCCTCTTGATGCAGGCAGGCACAGAGAGGCTCTACTACTGTGGCATAATTAGGTATGAATTTTCCGTACCAAGATATCATACCTAGGAAGGAGCGGAGGCTGACAGCATCTGTGGGAGCAGGTGCCTGTGTAATGGCTTGCAAGTGCTCTGTGTCTGTCACTAAGTGTCCCAGGAACTTTAAGCTGGCTTGGTGAAAGTGGCATTTCTTTTCATTCAGGTGCAAGCCTGCCAATTTTAGTCGCTGCTGTACTGTTTCCAGAGCTGTGTCATGCTCCTGTGCTGTGCGGCCATAGCAGATAATGTCATCCAGATAGTTCTGCACATTAGGCACACCCCTCAACACTGTCGCCATCAGCTTTTGGGATGCTGCAGGTGCTGATGCGAGGCCGTACGGGGACTCTGCAGAACCGGAACAGTCCTTCATGTGTAATGAATGCTGTTAAATCACGACTGTCAGGATGCAGCGTCAACTGGTGGTATGCACTCTCTAAGTCAGTGGCTCACCTTGTGGTATAATGTAGAATAGAACATTTACTACTGAACACAACATATGTGTAGTTTGGAACATGTCCAATCAAATAACATGGAGGGGGAGGGGTTTATGACCTACACTAAAGCCCGCCAACAGGGAGGGGGCGATTGAGATGTTTTGGTTTCACTTTTGGGGAACCCTCATGTCATCTACCTTTATATACAGTCAGTGGTCTAAAATCTCAGTACAAAAACATTGAAATATAAAGGACAGAAGGTAATTAAAGGGAGGGTCCATTATGTTCGTATATTCTCTTTTCTTCCTTCTGATGTGAATACTTTACAGTGATTGTGTGTGTGATCAGGCTTGATTGCTTCACCTGTGCAGACTGTGTAGAGCATGTGCTATTTTTGTTGAGGCATATTTTGGCCTGTAGCTATGCTAATCAAGACTTCTTTATTTGAACCTAAATAATGAACATGTAACCATTCACATTTCTCTTTTTGTAACATGACATCTCTGTATTTTCTTGTCTTGTCTAAGTGTGGAAACAAATCTGTCATGTGTCATCAGAACATCATGACAGAGAAACACAGATTTAAGGAGAAAAAGGCAGAGATGAACACTCCTTCAGCTTGTCTCAGACATCCAAATGAGTCTGCTGAACTATATAAATAAAGCTCTGCGGCTGCTTTGATTCCAGGGTTACAAAAATACCTCTTGTAAAGTTCTCCCTGACACGCAGCAGCACCTTTGTTGAGGAGTCATTTCAGCCTTTGGTGTTAAAATAGCCGAGCTATGCTGTGATATCACAGACATTTAATCTACGCTGAAGAGAGGGCTCTATTGTTGGTTGGTGTTTTGTTCTTTGTTATTCACTCAGAAAGACAGCAACACTGACACACAGCCTTTTTCCTGTGTGTGAGGTAACGAGATAGAGACAGAGTTAGAACAAGGGAAAAGCAGAGAACCTGATAAAATAGAGAGAACAAAGCAGAGGACTGAGTCAAAGAGCTGGCTGCTGGCTCCTGTCCACAGAATAACCTAAACTATTGCAAAGGAAACTGCAAAGTTTGCATCCGCAGCATGTGTGTGTGTGTTCATAGGCGCGTGTACAGGTGCATCTCAAACAATTAGAATATCGTGGAAAAGTTCATTTTTTTACGTAATTTAATTCAAAAAGTGAAACTTTCATATATTCTAGATTAATTACACATAAAGTGAAATATTTCAAGCCTTTCGATGATTACGGCTTACAGCTCATGAAAATCAAAAATCCAGTATCTCAAAATATTTGAATATTACATAAGACCAATCAAAAAAGGAATTTATAATACAGAAATGTCACCCTTCTGAAAAGTATGTTCATTTATGCACTCAATACTTGGTTGGGGCTCCTTTTGCATGAATTACTGCATCAAAGTGGCATGGCATGGAGGCGATCAGCCTGTGTTGAATATGTTCATGTTCAAACATGGTATTATCAATTTTTAGCACTGGCCCCCTTTCCAGCAGATAGATACATGCTGTGAAATTGGAGAAGATTGGAACAAGTTGAATTTTAAGCCATGTGCACCTTTAATGTGACAAACACTAATTCTCCGCTATTGTAGTGGTCATTTGCAAGTGTCATCCTTTCTGCCCAGAGACAGTAACTTTTTATTGCTTGTTTGAGGAGTTTTATTGGCCAATAAATGGTCAAGCGTTCTGATTGGTTGATTATTGGGTTAATCCCTCGGGCAATTTGCATACTGTGGCGCTCAACACCAGAGATCAGAGAGTCGCGCTGAGAGTCGGACGGACAAACTTTGTTGAGATGTAATTAAGTTATTGTTTGTAATTTTGAGTTGAATACTGTTTCAAACACAACGTGTTTACTGTAGAATGTGTTTTCATGCAGTTTGAATACGTTTGTGGTGGTTTTCATGGATTTTGTCTTTGATCTTTTGCTCGGTGCGCTGGCTTGCTGCCGTTAAATAAATAGTGAGTGTGAAAATTAGTAAACTCGATCAGAACTCAAAATATTTATTATAGAATATGTTTTCATGCACTTTTAATGCATTTGTGGTCGTTTTCATGGAGTTTCACGTGTTGTTTTGTTTGTTTATTTGCATGGTGCGCTCGCTCGCTGGCTGATGAGAGAAAACAAGTGACAAGTTGTTTTTATGGTGAAAATGAGTAAATTCGACAAAAACTCGACATATTTTTCATAGAATTTGTGTTTTCAAGCTATTTTTCTTATACTTTATCCAGGTGGGATTTCAGTGACACATCATTGTTTCAAAAAGTAAGTTTTCTTGTCACAATCTTCAGAACATTTAATCTAAATTGACATGTTTAACTATAGAATGTGTTTTAATAGAGCTTTTTTACACTCTATTAGTATAGAATGTGTGTTTTAATATAGCTTTTTTTTACACTCCATTATTATAGAATGTGTGTTTTAATAGAGCTTTTTTACACTCCATTATTATAGAATGTGTGTTTTAATTAGGGCTGCAACAACTAATCGATTAAAATCGATAATGAAAATAGTTGCCAACGAATTTATTTGTCGATTCGTTGCTTACGTCATTAATTACGTTGTTGCTCGAACTGACTACGTTACTTCATTTTAATAAGAGCGCTTCACCATTTCGAACATGGTCGAGCCAAGTCAAGCAACTGCATCACAGCGGAGATCAAAAGTGTGGGAGCATTTCATGCTTAACACCCCAAAGAAAGTTGTGAGCTGTAATATTTGCAACGTGGACTAGAGTGTGGCTTGGGCCACATTTTTCTGACCGAACCCGACCGAGTCTGAGACAGTTTGTTACCTGACATGCAGTCATTGTTATCTTAGATACAGCTTGTCTGTTTACTCTGATTACACATGG
>JBBPCS010002815.1:0-13038 GCA_037974645.1 Hollardia meadi
CGTGGTAACCAGGTAGAGTGGAGCAGAGGTGAGGTGAATGGAAATTTACTAGGACCAGGTCTGACAGAGAGTGAATCCCGACAAGGACAAGTACAAAGATACTGTAAGTCCCTTGTATGACGCAATTAGAAGGTCTACAGTTGGCAAAAACCTCTAGATCAAGAGTAGGCTTTTTAAGAAGATGTTTAATTACAGATACTTTAGGACACTAGGACTCTGGTACATAGCCTGTTAGCAGAGACAGACTGATCATATCTAGACGAGAACCGCTAACTAGGGGTAAAGCTTCTTTAAGCAGCCCAGTTGGGATGGGGTCTTAGAGATATGTTGCTGGTCTAGATGAAGAAATTGCTAAAGTTGTTGGTGATGGTCAATAGGAGAAAAGCAGTCTAGATATACAGTACACTGATCAGCCACAACATTAAACCACTGACAGTTGTAATTAATAACATTGACCATCTGGCTACATTGCAATATTCTGCTGGGAAACCCTGGATCCTGGTATTCATGTGGATGACAATTGACACAAACCATCCGCCCAAACACCCTTGCAGATCAAGCACACCCTCCTTGGCACTGGCACACCACGATGACATTGGTCCCCCAGCAGGACAACGCGTGCTGCCACACCACAAAAACTGCTCAGGAACAGCCAGAGGAACTTGACAAAGAGTGTCCCCCTGGCCACAAAATGCACCAGATCTACATGGAGTGCTGTTACCATGAAGGGGTTTGCATTGTCTGAAACAATGTTTGGGTGTGTTTTATGCGTCAAAGAACATCCCCATAAAGACCAGGACCCATGGTTTTCCACTAGAACATTGTACTGTAACCATGATCAATGTCATTCACTTCATCTGTCAGTGGTTTTAAGGCTGTGGCTGATCGGTGTATATTCAGTCTTATTGCTGTTTCTAAGGAGTTTAAAGGTACATTGGTAACAGTTGAGGGCAGGTGGTGATGAAATTTGTCTCTAATAAGTACAATTTTATCAGTAAAAAATCTCATAAAGTCATCACTACTAAGGCTTATAGGGATGCATGGCTCAATAGAGCTATGACTCTGTCAGCCTGGCTACAGTGCTGAAAAGAAACCTGGGGTTGTTCTTATTTTCCTCTATCAATGCTGAGTAATAGGCTGCTCTAGCACTGCGAAGGGCCTTCTTATATGTTTTAAGGCTATCTTGCCAGACTAAACAAGACTCTTCCAGTTTGGTGCCATGAAATGCCATTTCCTTTCAAGTTTTTGGGTTGTTTGCTTCAATTTGCAGGTTTGGAGGTTATACCATGGAGCTGATTTCCTTTGTTTTATAATCTTCTTTTTTAGAGGGGCAATCGAGTCTAACGTCATTCAGCATGAGCCTGCAGCACTATCAACTAGATGATCATTTTGGGAGGGACTAAGATTAGCAAAAGAGTCCTCTGTTCTATTAAGGCATGGCATTGAATTTAAGGCTGATGGAATCAATTCCTTAAATTTAGCTACAGCATCATCTGATAGATGTCTAGTGTTGGAATATTTGTCTACTGACATGTAGTTGTGCAGTAGAAATTCAAAATGTATTAAATAATGGTTTGATAAAAGAGGATTATGTGGAAAGACAGAAGGTCGAGGGTGTGGTTAAAACAGTTAACATAAAATATGCACACACACACACACACACACTTACTGTCCATCAGGGCAGTGCAGTGTGCTCTCTGGTTCTCCTTGAGCGCATGGGACAATCTTCTGGGAGCAGATGCATCGTGCATTGGCCATAGTCCAGGACAGTACAGTGGTGGCTAGTGGCTTTAATTGTTAAATGTTGGCATGCTAACATGTTTATGCTTAATGGTGTGTTCAGATCAAATGCGAAGCGAATTTTTCACTCGAGTAAATTACATACAAAGTCAATGCAAAGACGCGAATAGGCGCGAATTCGCGCTGGGTGACGCGATTGACGTGGTGCGTTTGATGCGCGACGCTGTCTTGTGAAAGCCTATCAGCGTTGAGATTCTCTAGACATCACTGATGTCTGCGTCTGACGTCCTGATGTTGAATCAGAAATGGAGGACAAAATCATAGTAGCTGTGTGTCGGCACTAGAGTGTGGATACCCGACAGATAAGAATTTAGATGTCATGTTCGGGTTCGGCTCGGGACTCAAGTAAAAAACATCAATTTATTTTGTCTATTTGTTGACTCTTGGGAGTATCTAATGGAGATTCAAATGAAGAAATTAAGATACAAAAGAACCTCAGCTAAAGGGATAAAAGATGGACCTATACCTGTTGTACGATCATTGAAATCTGCTTTATTGTATAACATAAAATAAAGAGCTGTACTCCTTCAGGCTGATTCTATGACATGGTCAATGGTAAATTAAAATGAAATGGTTTTGAGGATTGAGGATAGGAGAGCAGGTATTACCCCAGTCCTTATCATTGTCCTAATCGTAGCTCTAGTCCATCTCTGAATGGACATGAAAATTACTTAACAGCTGTCAGGGGAAAATTACTGGTGAAGAATGTGTTGCAGCTCTTGTATTGTCCTATCCTCCCACCATGTTGATATTACACCCTTTTGCTGAGTAAATACCCACAAAAACCCAAGATACTGCAGACATTGAAATTAGAGATTATAATGCTAGGAGAAGAGCGAGGCAGGATTGGTAGGTGATTTTCTGTTGAAAGATGACAGCATAAATACTTTGATAGTTCTGACTGTGCCCGGTGTCGGTACAAACAACTGACATGGGATATACTTGAGTGCCTGATAAGACTGTCAGACATGTAATACCTCTGTCATCATTATCAGCCATCTCTGACACAACAGCACCAATTTGACTAGCAGTTTGGCTGAGGAATTAATAAGCATCACATCTTGAGCCAGCATCACATCTTTAGCCTTTTCATGTTTTTACAGACTAGTGCACACATGCTGATGATTAAAATACATACTGGACTTCATTAAAAGCTGCTCACGTGGATATTACAAAGTGAATGACAGTCAAGTTAGACAACACTGCTGTTTTGCTTCTTCGTCCTGTGGGTTCAGGACTTATTTTGGGCACCAAAAATGATTAAATTTGTCCTAACTGCTCACCCCAACCCCCTTCTCAAAAGTGTAAAGTTCTCAGTATACTTGATATGAATTGACAAAGTGTTTCTATCTGTTCTGCATGGCCTCACTAAAAAACAGGGAAAAGCCTGCCATCACAGCTGCTTCCCTGCTTATTCCCACTGCCTCGTCAATCTCTCTATTTGTGTTTTTAGTATGGGATTGTAGTCTCGACACAATGAATCAAGACTACCCTTCCAAGAAAAATGAAAATATCAGCTGTTTCAGTGAGTACCTCAAGACAACATTTGGTTCCATTCAAGGGACAAAGCCCTTGTCGTAGTAATTATGACTCTTGCCCAACGGTAGCAAAGGGGGAAGTCGGGTGACATTTTTATAGAGCCACAAAGTTTGCAGAGAAAAGAGGTTATGGGTAGATGGAATGGGTCAGCAAAGTGTGGCAATTTACCACAAGAGACTACTGTTTGTTTCCTGTTTCCAACATACATTGGTTAAATATTGGTTTCTTTTGGCCATGACCACGATAATTCCCTGATCTTTAGCACATAATTGTTAAAGTCACCATGATCATGAAGGTCCTCTAACCTTAATGAAGTCATTACTTTAAACCAACTACTATGTTCTTTCCCCAACCCAACTGGTGTCTGTGCCAAATGTAAACCTCAACCATAGTTGTCACATAATAAGCTGGGTTTATTTTTCCAAAAGTTATTCCTAATCTTTTGGAAGGCATCAGATCATTGAATGCCTATATGTGGAGGGCAATTAAAATTAATAAAGACTTTATAAATGAATCACATAAATGTGGAAAATGGTGCACACATTCTTCGAAGGTGTGGTTATACACTCAAAGAGTGAATACAACACAAGCTTCAGTAATCTGCAACTTTTCTAGAAAAGACATCCACATGTGCACTTCATCATCTATATGTATCTGTATCTGTTCAACCAACAAAATTATCTGTTGCTGTATCTGTATTTGGATAGAAGACCAGAGGTGGCCCTGGTTCATATCGGACACTAAGTTAAATCAGCCAAATATTGTATTTTCTAATCTAATATTAATTGGCAATGCAATTTTTGTGATTCCAAAGCATCAAATTTATTTAATATTGGAATGTAATTAATTATCAATTATATTTCCACATCTTCATACTGTGCTTTTCATCTCTCTCTCTGTCTCCCTCTCTGTCTCTTTGTCTCTCTCCAGCCCCTTTTACACAGTCCATTCAATGCAGGCCTGTTGCGCCTCTGTTGCACCTTGCCGTCTGTATAAACAATACAGAGGCTTAATGTGGGGGGGGGGGGTCAAAGGTGTTCTGCCTCTGAGACGGCAGCGAAGGCAGTAGCAGCGCCAAATCGAACATGTGTGTAAACGGAGTGAGCCAGCGAGGTGGAAGGATGAGACAAGGCTGGGACATTTTGTCGACATGTTATGTGTGCGACCAACCACTTGGAGACTCATAAGCAGCTAGCAGCAGTTAGCAGCTAACTCTAGGAAGAAGAAAAACAACTGAAAATGTTTACAAACTGTGGAGACAACGCGAGGTCCAGGCGCTACTTACCCTCCGAGCAGAGGAGGAGATCATCCACCACATAACAGGGATGGTAAATAATTGTTAATGCCATGTTGTTCCATTGTTTATAAAGCACTTCTTGTAAAACGTCATACTAGACTCTGACACTGTTGTGTCACTCATCACACCTCTTTTAATCGTCACACCGGCTTGCTATCCAAAATCATACAGTGGGGCGGTGTTATGATGCCGTTGCTTTGTTCAGTGTAAATAAACAAAGGCGGTGTAGAGAAGGTTCTTCTTTGCTGCGATATTGCGCAATCTCCATGTAAAAAGGGCTTTTCTCTCTCTCTCTGTCTCTCCAACTAAGTTTAATGAACTATCTGGACCCCACCACCACAATGAACATTCAGAAACTGGAAAAAAAAATAAATTATAAATCAAAACATTCTCTTTTGCGTTAGAAATAGAAACTATTTAGCCTGCCGTAAAGATATATAGAAAAATATTCAGTTGAAGGGATATCTTAAATTCCAATGATACTGTGTTCATATTTCTTGTCTTAACATTATGTGTTGACAACTTAAGTTTCCTCGGTATGCATAGATGGAAAGTACTAGAATATTATACCAAAGTAAAATGAGGGGCTGCAACTGCATTAAATGCCAATCCAACAGCAGTAGTGGAACAACATCATGCCACCAAGCCCTGATATCCAAACTATCAACTCCATTTCTATACATTTTGCAACCTATGCATACCACTGATTATCTTTTATAAATATTCAACAGCCTTCCTCAGTATAGCCTCATACAATTAACCAGAAAAGAGACAAAACTCAAACAATTAAACACAAATCAATTTTGTTTGAAACCTGTTTGGAGCAAAGTTATTATAATATGATTATTCTTTATTCTGCCACTCCTAAATATCCTGCAACTCCTTTCATATTGCAACATAATAATGAAAGAAGGAATGCTGACTTTCTGTCAGAAAGAGTCCTTTGTGTAGGAGGAGGATTGAAGTCTTTCGCAGTTAAAAAATGCACTGAAGGATTTGGGATCACCATGCGCTCTTCACATGCAGGAAATGCAGACTGCATACATTGTACGTTTATGAAATTGAAGGGAATGAGGTCTTTTGAGCTGTCCTTCTGAAGTTATATTGAAGTCAGATATTGATATTTGTATTTGTTTTGATGCACAAGGTACCCTTTGGCATCAGGCAGAGACACACAAGGGTTTAATGTACCTGCAATGTAAAGCTGCCCGCGTCAGTTTCAGATAAAGACATGACGTAGTGCGACATACGCTCCAAAGCGCCATGATCTGCTCCTCTCATTACGGGTACGGGTTTGGCTGCAATATTAATTAGGAATACAGTACTATGAAAACTCACATTTAACAATCTGCGACACACGTACAATAACGTTACTTTGCCAACTTAAATGCCTGCTGAACAAGCTAGCTAGCTTGCAAAGTTAACTCCATTCACAATTTCAACTTTCCCCATTCACCCCAGCCTGTTTACCTTTGCAAAGGAGTTGCGCCTTCCTCCCTTGTGGAACTAGCCAGACGGATTAAGGAGGGGGAACGAGAGGTTTAAAACCTTTTTCGCAGTCTCTTAAAAATGATACGCATTTGTCAAACATCCCCGCTGGATATTTGAGGGAATGAACCCAGGGCTATGATTGGTCGAACTCTTCTTCTTCTTCTGTTTTCTCGGCAGGCTAGACACAGCTGCCTCTTGCTGTTACTGGAGTACTGCACATGCACAATTGATCTCACAGGCGTCACCAGCTTTTTGCGTAGTTTAGAGTGACAAATCGCACCAGCGTACTTTGATGTCAAAATGCGTGCCCACTACGCAAAGTGCGTACAGGTTAGCAGGTCTGCATCAATAAAACAACTTCAAAAGCCTTCAGGCTACAGTCTGACTAGTTATATACCAACAATGTCATCTACAACATAGAGAATGTACAATATTAAGTCCTTCATTTTCAGTCAGTTACAGCAGCAGGAATAAGTGCAATTCATCTGCAATTACATTTTTCGGATTTGCCGCACATAAGTTATGCACTGCAGTCACTCTCCAAAAGTTTCTTTATCAAGGTGTTTGGGAGCTAGGGCACCAGAACTGTGCCTAAACCTCACTACACATGGGATGCAGGACCTAATTAATGTTTGATTTATATGCTTCACACAGTATATAAGACCATATTAAAAGCTCTTCCAAAAAAACTTTGTCTGCCAGTGTATATGTATCAATTTGCTTTAAAACCAGAAATATAAATTTAAAAAAAGGCAAATGTGGAATCGTGTGGAAAGCTAAACCTGAACAAAGAGCTAAAATTACTAATTGGTTTACTGATCAGTTGTGCTTTGTTCGATTGATTTGCAATTAATTCTGGTTTGCGGTGCATAAAAGACAGAGGCTGGCGCCAACCTTGGAGCTTGTGGATACCTTATACTCACTTAGAGGGTGAAGGGGGGAGAACATCAATACATTGTTGTGAGTCTGGCCTGGTACTCACGCTGATACTGTCTTCTTCATTTGTTAGGGTTATGAGGCAGAGTGTATGGAACAATACATTTTCTAAAAGGGAAGTGATGGATGATTTATCCTCTTAAGTACAGATGGTATATGTGTAACCCTGATCTGCCAGTGCCATTAGTGTGATCTTACACTTTGGGATACACATAGTGGAATTAATGTTTTATATTCCATAGGGATACATTATACAGAGCTGTGGAGTAAACATAGCCCCCTTACAATATTGCATACCACTTTATAAATATGTTGGTAGCCAATAAATATGGTCTCCAATGAGTATAAAGTACTATACCGGTATATACATTTTTTAGATACTGTACTAATCCATTCAAATCAATATGATTTTATGTTTGCACACCATACACAAGTATAGAGATTATAAGAATTAAGTAATAGAAAATATTCTTTTTTTTCTTTTTAAACTGTTTCTATGCCAGTCTTAGTGGTCAATTTAAAAGGTGTGTTCCAAATTACCTTGAAAATCTGGAATATGCTAGCATGACATATCACAAAGAGAACAGGAATTGCATGGGCATTCCTTAAAAAAATAAGGTTGGATCAGAATTTGTAAAATGTAAAAAACCATAAATGGCCCAATATTAGTGTAGTGTTCCCAAGGTCTATGGACAGAGTTCAACACTGTGAACCTATGAACATTTTAAGAAATTCACTCATGTATATCAAAGCATGTTCTCATTTGAAATATAATCATAGAAAAAGGCTCAAAAAAAAATACCAAGGTCTGTGGATTATCTTGAGTAACCAGTTCATGTTTTCTTGAAAGAGATATTGTTGAGTCTTTCAAAAGTATTCTATTGCTGCTTTGAACAACACAAGACAAGTGCAATCTAGCATTATATTGGAGAAAAGGCAGAAGGGTCATGCTATTCTGTCTCCAGGAAATAACTCTTAATATTTTACTCAAACTAAATGAAATGTTTACTAAAAAAGGTTTTTATTCTAGATTGAGGTCTTCTTTATAACATTAACACAAAATAATGCATGTAAAATATAGATTTTTTTTAAATTTATTTCAATTACCTTTTTTGGCAAATACACTCCTTTTAATGATGTCACTAAATTTTCACTCGCAAATTTTCAGTACACATTTGCAATATAATTATTAAAGCTTAGAAATGTACATTTATTATGGTATAGATGAAGTTTTAAAAAATCTCTCTAATTCAATCTCTCTAAAATAAATATATTTAAAAGTATTTTTTTTATTTATTATTTGTATAATTTACTGTGCATCCCAGAAATCGCTTTACACCCTGTTAGTTTGTGTTTTTTCACCCCCTAGACAAAAAACCCTAAAAATCCTATGAATGCACATTCAGAAAGTGACATCACTCTTTCGAAGGGAATTCAAAGGACCCAAATTAGGTGAGAATTACTTCTCACAAAAAGCAAATTAAAATCAATGCATTCCACTTACAGTGAGGCACAGATACATTTTTGTTTTTAATCTGTTATTTTTTTGGCCTTATTAGCTATGAGAGAAATACATACATCAACATTGGAGATGGAGGCACAGGGCTTGGATTAACAGCAGCAGATTTTTTTTGGATAATCACTGCACGGCACATTTTGACCATTCTGCCAGATCAGCCACACCACCCCAGGAGGAGAGGAAAGAGATGGGGTGGGAACCATGTTAGCCCAGCTTAGACTTAAGGCTGCTCCTGGCTAATGTCCAGTTGCAGGAAAATAAAATGGATGAAATGGGATGGCCAAGCAACAGAAAATCAAGAGACTGTTGCACTCAACAGATGGAACTGTGTTTAGTGTGCAGGACTCCAACAGAACGAGGGGAGGCAGAGTTTACGTTTACATCATTGATGCTCGGTGCTAAAACACAGTCAAAGTTGATGGACAATGTTTCCCAGACGTCGAACTCTTAATGTGAAGATGTTGACAATCGCTTTACATTCAAGAAGATACAAGTTTTAAAAATGCATAGAATTATTTCCTGGGTGTATACACTTTAGTCTATATTTGAATATTAAAAACTGTATATACTGCTCTATTTTTTTATATCCCATTGTATTCTAAACTGAATTACCATAGATGTTCTGTGTGTGTAGCACAAAGAGAACTACAAACTTAATTTTGTTGTGCAACCCAGTGTTGGACAAATAAATTTCCTTGGCTGGAAAATCTATTGTAAAATGTAAGAAATATTTTGCATATAAAATGCTATGCTATTATTAGCATACAAATGCTGACATGTACATATTCAATTTTCATTTAAAGTGGAAACTTTTCAACTCCCTCCAGAGTTTCCAAGTCTGATTTATGTTGGCGCTGCTACAAAGACAACCAGATTGCTTATGCTAGCAGCCAAAAACAGACATCTTTCTTTCTGTCATTTCTGTTATTATTGTTGATGTCAGCAAAGATCTCCACATGCTCCAACTGGAATCTTTTTTCATATTTGTAGTTACCTCTGCGATGTACAGCTGGCCTACATGTGGTTATCAAAACGACCTCTGTTTCGGAGCTCCCGAGCCATGTACTTGCTATGACAACAGACATTTACATGTGATGTTGCAGTTCTTCCTGGGGGGCTTGGTTGCCCCAGACTTGCCTACTAAAGGGGGAGATGTGGCATATGCTTGTGAGAGAGAGAGGGTGCACCGGAAAAATACTGCCCTTCACCCGATGTCCTATCTTTTTGAATGTCTGTGACATATTTTGCAGATTTAGACATTTAAAATTTTGTGAAACGCTAGTATGATGTCGATATGATTATCAAGAAATATATTTTTGCTGAGAAGTGTGTGCATGATGGGGAAAAAGAAGGCGAGATGCTAAAACTCAAGATGACACGCCACTGCAGCCATGCCTGAGACACTCTATGGCTGCTCTATCCTGTTATAATGGGTGCCGAAATGAAAAGCAAGATGTTCCCCTAACAGTCGACCAAACCATTTATTTATGAGAGGAGTAAGTTAAAGTTTTCATTGATCAGTTAGTTGCAAAAAAAGAAAAAAAGACTCAAACTCTTGAACAAATCTCTACTCACAGAAGTCTACTGCTACCTGTCGCAGTCGTTAAATAGTTAGCTCAGTTAGTCCTGCAGCTAGCTGACTGCCTGCGAGCTCGGAGCACAAGAAAAGTGTTGATTTTTACAATGCTAGCACAGGAGCTTTGGACCGCCAGAAGCAGGAATTTAAGGCATTTGGCAGGGGACTCAGTAGACAGTGCTGGCAGGGCGGGGCACTTGAATGATCAGAATCACAAATATTTGTGAAGTTGGAAATTATTTATTCCTGTGTTTTGAACTACACTTGTATGATGTTATACTGTCTTGAAATAAATTGCTGGTTCTTCTGACCCATTCAAAAACATTACTACTTTTGCCATTCATTAATAGGCAGCTCTAACTTCAATTTATTATTACAGTTTTGCATTTCTCTGAAATGTAGCACAATGTTAATACTATTTAGCCATTAATATTCTTTCTCAGCCCTGGAACTCATATTTATTTATTCAATTGCTTCCAAAAACTATATATTTACATAATAAATTAATATCTAATGGCTTGAACTAACATCTATCAGACCTTGTCCAAGCGTACATGGGTATTTTGGAAAACATAGCTTTTTCTATGCGTTTTGGCCTTTCACACCAACTGCGTTTTAGGTAACTGAAAACGGAGCTTTTGCAAAACCCCTTCCAGGGTGAAGATTTTCAGAAACTCTGTTTCACTGTTGTCGTGTAGACAGGAAAACCGAGTTTTTGTCTTGCAACATCAGAGTGTGCACCTTCATCTCCTTTGTTTGACGTCAGACTGTGCGGCGTGAGGTGATTTTCTGCAATGGCGGAGGTAGCCAAAATACTGTTGCTTTTAACGTTGCTATCCAGACTTGCTGACACACACACACACACAGTTACTCTCCCTCTATGTAGAGGAACAGAGGCGTCAGAGTGCGCATCGGACATCGCTGCTACATTCAACACACACACTCCCACGACCCAGTCCCCGCCGCCAACGTCGTCACCGTCATCAACTTCACGATCAGTCCACACATAGGACTCACCCTTTCCTTGATGTGCCATTGTTGTTAGCCTACTGGAACCAGTAATAACTTGGGTTTTTTCAGGCTTCTGATTGGCCAACTTGGCTATATGGTTAGGGTTATATCACCACCTCTTGCTTTGGCATGCTTTTGACCGTGCTTAACAACACATTTTGTGTTTTCATGTGGACAGGATTTTTTTTTAAACGAAGGCGGAAAAAACCTGTTTTAAAAAATACCTGCGTCCATGTGGACTAGGCATTAGTCGACTAGAAAAATCTTTAGTCAGGGGCAGCCCTCGTACTAACATTATGGTGAGCTGAGCTTTTAGGTAAAGCACTTTGATATTAAAGATATTATAATGAATGATTAGGCAATTAGTGTTGTTACTTTTATGTTAATTTCCACTTGCTTCTACTTTGGCTCAATCCCATTTCACATCCCTTGATTTTAAACATTTTGCATGATTATTTGCAAATATATGGACAGCAGGAA
The DNA here is from genome assembly GCA_037974645.1 of Hollardia meadi. Lineage (NCBI taxonomy): Eukaryota > Metazoa > Chordata > Actinopteri > Tetraodontiformes > Triacanthodidae > Hollardia > Hollardia meadi. Next base: position 11,650 of record JBBPCS010002815.1, read on the forward strand.
CCATGTTTCATGTTACACTGCTTCCGTTTACAAATTATAATGCATTTTAGGGCCAAGAGGTAGGGCTTAGGGGGGGTATTGGGCCTTTTAGTTTTTTGATGTAAAGTTACTGTCAATTAAAATCATTGCAACGGGCACATATTTAAAATTAGTATTAGAAGAGATTGAATTATTGAATTTGACAACAGTTTTGAGTATGACATGATCCTGTTGATAAAAGTGCTGTGGAGATGTATACAGTATGTCCTAAATGTATTAAGACAACATGTAAACATGAAAGTGAAGTTCAGTTTGAATTAAAAGCAAACAGCATTGATAAATAAGTTCAATCTACACATTTTCCGTTTCATTTGTTAAAAGATACCATGCAGGTGCAGAGCTTTTTGTAAAGAACATAAATGATAAAGCAAATTACAGTATGTGAATGTAGCTCTTAAAAGAAGCCTTTGGTTTCATAGTATAATGGATCCTCATATCTGTAAAGTATGTCCGTCCATATCTGTCAGTCCATAAATGTGATGGAAATGTTAATGTTGTACATTTTATTTCCACCTGAACATGTGGATGGAGAGGAACCTAAAGTACTAATACTGATAAGAACAGAAACTTTGCTTATTCTTATTTATTCATACTTATTCTTTATTTTCTCTCTGCTCCTCTGTCCCCGACATGCAGTGAGCAGCGGCAGCTCTAATGCCCTCCTACTGGAGTAAACAGAGATAAGGAAGTGAGAGAATGGGAAGAGAGAAAGTATTGACCACAGATGCTTTCTGAGTCCAGACTGTTAGCTTTTTAGCTCTGTGTGTGTAGTGATCTGGTTACCCCAACGTGCCACCACCACGTTCAGAGATACACTAGAAGCTTCCCTTGAGATGCAGGCGGGCAGCTCCACTGTCTCCAGCATGGCTGAGAGAAAGATCTGTCTTGGACGTCGCTGTGTCTGACCAACTACCCACCCCCACTGACCTGACCATGACCACAACTCTTACGACTCACACACCAGAATACCTGCTCGTGAGAGGTAATGAAGGACAAAGGAAATGCATCACACCCTGTGAGCCAGGGACAACACACAGCGGACAGCACAGCTCTACAGCAGACCATGCATCTTGTCATACCTGGTGGGCGACTGGAAACAGACCAAAAATATTTGAAATATCGCAAAATTATTCAGAAATATCTTTTTGCATTGTAGAACAATTATAATTGCATACTTTTACAAATAATAAATAAGAAAACAACAAGAAAATTATCACAGAGCAGCTTCTTTCCTCAGGCTGTGCCTGCAGCTACTAACATGCTCATCAATCAATCAATCAAACTTTATTTGTATAGCACTTTTCATATAGCAAGTAATACAAAGTGCTTCACACAATAAAAACAATAACC
>JBBPCS010002816.1:0-13036 GCA_037974645.1 Hollardia meadi
TTTAATCCCCACCCCCCCCCCCCCCCCCCCCCGTTTGATCCTTTTTTTCCAGACCTTATGACACTTATTTAGCCCTGACTGAGGCAACATGCACACAGACACACAAACACTGACAAATATGGAAAATAAGGGATAAAAAGCAGCATTTTAACCCAAGTGGTTCCCTTGAAAGTTATTTGGAATACAAAGTAAATTTATTGGCGCGCACCTCCCTGCCAGACAACAAAATGAGATAAGTAGCCAGAATTCAGCCCTTATGAATGCTGAGTTGTTTTATGGCAAGCTGTATCACTGCGGGGCAATTAGCCTGAAGGCGGTGAGCCAGGTCCTGGGTGAGAAATGGGGGATTTATTGCTGTAAGTGCAGAAACAAACATTTAAGTGTACACCTAAAGCAGCTGCAGCCATTCAGGAGCCCCAGTGTAATGGAGACACTCCAGCTGGACTCATTCACAATGTTTTCTCTTCTTTCAAATTCTGGCCAAATATAGCCAAGCATCTCTTCTGAGAATATGAAAAAGCCTTCATCTGATCGAGAGCAAGTCACAATGATTATAACCTCGGATGGGGGCTGTCACAAAAATAAATTGGTCCATTTTTTTTAACTGGCCAGGTAATAAGAATTTAAAGTTTTTAAACATGTTTACATATGCACAAAGCTGTGAGTGTGAGGGACGATTATTTTCAACTACTGATAGTGCTTCTAGGACTTCAAAAGTCCTGGTTTCCTGTGTACTTTGGTTTCCAGTTGGGCTAATGAATAATTGTATACATATTGCTCATTTTCCCCCAAAGAATAAATTAAAATCCACGGATGTAGGGATTCAAAAAATGTGAAATGAAGAATGGAGCCAAACACTATTTTTAAGCATTCATATATTTGCACCTACTTTGTCTGTTCAGGGTGATGGGGTTGGATTCATGTAGGGATGCTTCAAAGCCTTGACAGCTTCCGTGGTAACCCAGCCCGTTCTCATGCCCAGCTCGTCAGATATCGACGTTTTGTCACGGCCCTTCGCTTCCCATCCAGACGCACAAGTCATCCTTTGGCGTCAGGCAAAGACGCAGAAGGTTTTAATGTACCGGCAGTGTAAAGCGGTCTGCGTCACTTTCAGACGACTTGAACAGATGGCGTAGCGTGATGTACTTTCCAAAGCGAGAAAGTGGAGGTCGAGTGGAGGGTCACAAACAAGACTTTCACCCAGGAGACTGGAGTTTGTGTCCTAAACTTAACCAAATGTCACCGTTCTTTTTCTAAACCTAACCATGTTGATTTTTTGCCAAGATAAAACCAAAAGACACCAATGTTTTGTGCCTAAACTTAACCAAAGTAACGTAGGCCTTGTGCGTCAGGATGAGACGCATGGGGCCGAGCCTTTGAGATGCTAGAGACGCTAAAGGGCCCATTGCGTGTCGGGGAATGCTTAGTGTGTCGGCCGGCGACACCAAGTTGATTGTGTTTAAGCTCGCACATAAAAACCAAGAACGTATCTGCGAGCACTTCTGCTGCACGTGCACAAATGCAGAACAGTGAGCACAGCGCTTAGGTGAGGACAGTGGCTGATGTCTTCCCTCCTGTCCACCTCACACGACGGCGCGCCACCATAAGATCTAGATAAGATCTACTCTATACAGCCTTTAGAGAGGGACATCATTGCAATGGACTGCGAGACTGCAGTTTGATTTGGTTTATCGCTGCCTGGGACAATCTGGACAAGGATATGATCAGAAAGTCTCTCAGAGTATGTGGACTGTCTGTGATAACTGCAGCGAAGATGACCTCATCTTTTATTATGGTAATCTGTGATGACGCTTTTATCCAAAGCGACTTCCAATAAGTGCATGTAACTATTCACACACATACCGATGGTACCGTTGCTCAAAGGGGCTCAAACACTTCAACATGTCCGGGGATAGAACCACCGACCTTCCGATCACTGGGCGACCGCTCTACCACCTGAGCCACAGATGCACCTGGACCGGTACCTCAGATTTGCTTTGTTTTTGTCGTGCCAGACTACAATACAGCATATAAATGTACCAGGTATGGCTCTAACTGACATAATGGCGCCATTTGATGTTTTCATACTGGTCCACTTTACGCCTGCTGTAACAATTTCAATTTGTGCTATACGATGTGCGTAGTATATTGAGTGAATATTGCTGTTACTTCTCCTGCACACCTGAGGCCATGGCAAACCCAATTTTTGTTTTGCACCACGCATTGGAAATGTCTTCATATGCCCTCAAGGGGCCTTTTTGCTTAAACCCGTCCAGCTGTTGTTACATGTGGTATTATGTCTGCAAATGTTTCATAATAAAAGCCCTGTTAACAAATGAAGGGTTTTCTGTCAAAATGTGAGAGACCTTTTAACTTGAAAGACATAAAGGAAGTGTTGAGTTTGTATTAACAGCTTAAAGAATCTTTCAGACACAACTGTGAAACTCATTATTTCCAATGGCTTGGCGAAGCTTTGCCCAGAGTTCAACCAGGTTGAACTTTTGGCGAAGCTTCGCTCTGAGCACACCTCAAATCGCATTGTGTCTGAAAGCCCCTTAATGCAGCAACGTTAACAGGGCTAACGGGAGCGGATCAAAATGAGGCTATAGTACTTCAAATGAACATCTATGTGGTGCTTATCAAAGAGAGGGAGTTAGGTAGAAATAAAAGTCTGATTCATTTAAAGGCCTGGTACCTTCTGCAGTTGAGGTAAATAAAGGCCCCGGTCACTTTTTGAAGAAATACGGTAATCCTGGACATTAATCTTTCCAGAGCCCACTTAAGTATCTCCCTGAGCAAACAGTGTAATATCCCCCCGCAGGGCCTCAAAGACATCTGCTTAGTCTTGAGGTCAACTACTTTCAAGGCAATTAGCCAGTCTGAGTGTCAGTAAATGTTAAGGAATTAGCAGAAGAGAAAAGAGCAGAAATGGACACAGACTGAGAAGAAAGGTTCTACTGTGTAGAGACTCAGGCCAGAACTAGATCAGGGATGACAAGCCGACATGCGTGTGCCATGCGTACACATCTGTACATGTGTGTAAGTGTGTGGAGGGTAGTAAAGAGAAAGGGGAGCGCAATCGTGAAGTTATACAATGCTATTAGCCCAGCTCCTGTTGTAGTTAGCTCTCCTCTCTGGCTGAATCCAAATGTCCACCTTCTGGGCTTGCGGAATGAGATCTCTCGGACTTCAGTTGTAAGTACAGTGACGTGTTTACTGCCACCACATGAAGTCTGCGAGACTGCAGGGCTGTATGAGCTGCTGATAGACAGGATACAATAATAAAATGAACTCCCATTTCCTCTATAGCCTATAACTTCTACATATTTCAGTATCGTGGTGTGGTTTAATATTATTTATGGTCCGCAAGATTCGAGTAACATTTTAGTCGAGTCGTTATTTTACACATTCATAATAAGTTATTTTTGTTTTTTGTCAGCAATTGGAAAACTACAACGTCCGCATTGCAATGAATTGTGGGTGATTATCTCAGGAAGTCTGGTGAAGCCCTTGTGGACTGGATAAAATGTGGGTTTGGACAGCCCTCAGACTCCCCAATGAACACGCCCGCAAAGTCTGTGAGTCCACATCCACCAGATAAAATGTAATTACATCCTGGGGCTAAACTTAGGCCATATCCACTCTTCTGCACCACATATTCAAAGGAATTGTATACATGAAATAAAGCTGTCTGTGAGTGTAATTCAAAAAAGGCTGAGAAAAAGAGGCTGTCCAAGTGTGTGTGTGTGTGTCCATGTGTGTGTTTGAGCATGCAACCTGTGGAACTGTGAGTGGGCAGGGGGTGTTACACTGCATATGGAAGTCAGCTTAATTGGGTGACTTTAGCTAGCCTCACCGCCAGCATTAACCCCAATGAGTGGGCGCACGACCACACACACACATGCTGCACTTATGTACACACACACACGTCAAGTCAATTTTATTTATATAGCGCCAATTCAGAACAAAAGTTATCTCACTCCACATACATGTGGAGTAAGTCTAGACCACACTCTTTAATTTACAGGGACCCAACATTCCCCACAAACACACACAACAGATACAAACACACCGAGATACACAGCAAGTACATGCAGGGTGAATGCATCAGTGATTCATCATGCTGACTGTTAGAGAGCTCACACAGACAGATAGACGTGGACAAATCCTGAACGACAGGAAAAAAAACCCAGAAAGATAAAGAATGTGCTTCCTTCGCTAAAACAAAGTTGTGCTTCTATTAATGTTTTTCCTGTCTTTCTTTTGTCTTGCTGCTGGCTGATTTCCCTACTGTATTTATCACACTGCACACGCTCTTACACAACAACAACAACAATTTCATTTTCAGCATGTCAGGAAGTTGAAGTGGGTCATTGCTTTGATAGAAAATGCAAATACCCGTTACTTCGTAAAATATACAACTTTTGCATGATGAAAGTGTCACAAGAAGGATAATGGCTCACACAACAAGGTTGGTGTGTGTGTGAGTTCGACACAACCTTCGTTATACTGACTCCTAAACTGTGAATACAGATACCGAAGGCGTCAATATGCTATTTGCTATATTTCCCGAAACAGTGCCCCATCTGTTCCAAAGTGTTGTAAATTGTAGTTCTAATGCATCCCTGCAGATTACCAAAGCAATACCGCCTCATTCATGTTCGTTTATGATATTTGTTCACATCAGGTAAAAAAAAAAAAGCTGACAGATGTGGTGAAAATCGCCTAAAAACTCATATTAAAATAAACATTTTTTATTGTAAAAAGCGCAATTAGATGTTGCAAATGTTCCGCCACTGAATGTCATTGTGAAATATGAGTATGAAGGTTACCTCAAGAGGATTTGACTACAAAAGAGCACATATTTCAGCATGCATTTACACAAACAATGTTATCACCTGGAAACAAATGAAAAAACAGTTTGCACTGTGACATCACGGTGCAAACAAAGACGGTAGTTAAGAAACTGCCAAAGGATTCGAAATCTGTGCTCGACTGCTGTCGGGGTTGTAAATGTCCTCAAGATAGGATCAGTGATTTAACAACCGTTGTGTGCTCGGCTCTGAAAAGGGCAATCGCCACCAGGAGCTTCTTCTGCACCCCGAGGTAAGACGGATATACAAGGGAGAGAAGACTCTCTGAACTATACTCTCAGGTGGAGATGTTTTGCATGAGCAACATTCTTCTTTGGCACATCTTTTTGATGTTGCGGTATGCTAGCAAAATTACCTCACCTGGCAAATATAATATTCCTTTTGAATGGCATGAATATGAAACTACAAAGGCTCTCGTTGACAGCTTTTTTTAATCTCTAGGCAAACAAATTAAATGCAGAAAAAGCTGCAGATTTCTGTGATTTAATTCAAGGAGGGACTCCTGCACATGAGCTGATCGCTGGTACTGATGATGACGATATGATTATACTGTATCCTGTCTCCAAAACTCTGGAAATATTCCCTGCTGGAGGGCACTATTCAACAATTCTTCTAAAATGTTGACAGCATAGATGAAGTGTCCTCAAGTGTTGGCTAGACGAACACTGTGTTCGAGTGATTTCAAGTAGTGCTTTGTAAGTGCTCTAACTGTGCAGCTGTGAGAGCAAGGTTTCTCAAAGAACAAAATACTACAACATTGTTGGTCTTCAAAGTAGCAAGGGGTTGTGCATGTGTATTTGTTCTTTTTTTCGTTTGTCAGAAATGTGATCTTGTATGGGTATGTGGGAGATGGGTATTTGTGTGTGAGCGGCTTGCTAGTGGTGCTCAAATCCTTTCTTGTAACATCAGGTGGCATTCGGTCCAAAGCAGTGAAAGAGCAAAGCCAAGGTTAGCGAGTTCCATTCCCAAAAGCAAGACACTAGCATTGCAAGGGTTCTGGGTTCTGTTTCCTTTGTGGCTAAAAGGGCAGAGCGAGACATTCTGCAAAGTATAGCCCAGGGCTAGGTCCTGAAATAACCCTCCACAGTCAGGCTGAATGTTCCCAGGCAGAGTGAAGAGTCCAGTTGGTGCATGGGTTGTGTAGCTGCGGGCTAGCTGCTATACAGTAGCTCGCAGATACTAACGATGTGCAAAGAATTAGAGAAATAATGGAAAGACTGAGGAAGCAATGAGCGTACAAACAAGCAAAGTTTGCCTGGAACCGAAGCACAAAAAAACAAAGACGTTGCAGTATACAAATGTATGTACACTTGCTTTATAGTCTTAATTCACTGACCGTACTAAAATGTTTACATCGAGACATTTTCCCATGTGGAAACTATATCATTCAACATACTGTCTGATTTCCCAAGAACTAGTTTTGACTACAAGTATGTGCACGCTTTGCAAGTCATAGCCTGATCCAATGTGGCACCCTGCATTTCAGGTCCGCTCGCAAGATTTCACAAAGCAGGGTTTGAGAAACAAAAGCCACTTTCACACGTGCACCATTCATGCTTAACTTGAGAGCATCTTGCAATTAAGTGGCCATGAGTGAATATGAAACCAATACCACAACGGTAGTGAATTAGTTACGGCAGCTTGACTGCTCAAGAAGTAGCAAAATTGATGATAAGTTCCGCACTGGCATATTCTGCATGAGATTCTGATGCTTGGAGGCTCCCTGCAGCGGCACGGTGTTAGCGGTGGCACGTGAATGGTCGCGTTGCATTAAAACGATGCTCGGTTGTGTCTCGCGTGAATGATAGAAGCTCCCGCCTTCACGGGGATGTTTCTGTATTTATTCAGTTAATGGATTCCATGTGTGAGATGTAAATGAAATTCTGTGAGCTTCTGTCTAGAGCTGCCATTAAAATTCAGAAATCAGATCCATCACGGAGAGGGCAAAGCGTGGCAACAGAGCTGGAGGCGATGCAACAGCTACGTCTTCTGAACAGAAATCACTATCACTTACTTCCCCTCATGTGTAACACTATCCTGGTCCTTCTCTGAGGGTTGTTTGCTAAAAAGACCAAGGTAGACAAAGCAGCTCCCAGAATGAACAATGATAAGATCCAACAACAGTGGAATTTTGTTTTAAGATTGTGGCGGCGAGGCTTTAAATCCAGCAGCGGCAAACAGTCACACTCTGCTGCATTAAATCAACTTTAAATAATCTTGATCTAAATCCCTCGCTCCCCTCACCTCCTGTACACGTGTTGTGATATTTCCTCAGGTTCCTCAAGACAGTTTCTCGACCCAAGCAGAAAACTAATCAGGGGAAAGAGTGACAGAGAGGACTGGAGAGAGGAACTTATGAAAAAGACGGGGGAGAAGAGGGAATGGGAGAGTGGGATGTGATAATGCCAAGGAAAAAACAGATACACATTTATTCACATGCAACCAATAATGCACAGAGAAACAAACGTGTGCGTGTGTGTGTGTGCTGTCCTGTGTGTTGAGCTATCACCATGGCAATCTGTTTTCAGGTCAAAGAACCACAGCACCATATTAACAAAACCCCATATGTCAGCACAGGTCACACACACACACACACACACGCACACTTCCTGTAAGTTGACCCCATGGCCTGTTGGGATGGCGACCTTGCCTCGCTCCTGACACGACCAAACAAAAGAGATGGAGAGAGGGGGGAGGAGGGGTAAAGGAGAAGGAGGGAGTGGTAGGAGGAGGGAGGAGGAGGGGGTGACCATAAAGAGGACATGGGGTTAAGTGTGTTTGTGTGTGTGTTCTTGTAGCCCTCTGGATGCAGTCGCTCCTGCAGATTGATGTCTTCTTTTTGTTTCAAAGACACTAAAACTCTAAATTCTTGTGGTTTGGAAGGATTTCTCAATTTTGATGAAGACATTCTTACAAATATCATTAAACTAGCGGTGGGGCGACATCTCGAATATATTCAATGTATCGATGTATTTTGGACATGCAATGTATTAAATGACTATATCGCGAATACCGCGACTACAAATTGTCACGTAAAATTTTGTTAAGCCGCCGGCATAAGACTTGCTTTGGCCTCGCTCTCTCCCTCTTACAGACACAAAAAGAAAAAAAAAAATTTGCTCGAAATTGCGACCACTTTGGTCGCATATGCGCCCGAAATTTAATCTGTGCGACCTCAAAATATATTTGGGAGCATTTGTGCGAGTGCAAATAATTGTTGTGGCGCGACCTTTGTTGGTGCTTTGAGCTCTGTTTTTGTTGAGCTTTGAATAAATTGCCTGGTTTGAATAAATACCGTTTTGTTAAATTTAACCTGGTTGTGATTTCCCCCTTTTTGTATGCAAGTTCAAACTTGTCCACATAGAAACCATTAAGGAATATAATTAAGATTAAAGAATGTTTTCATGCAGACAGGTTGCAGGGACTACCAGAATCGTCATACTGGTTTGATTGTATGCATCAAAGGGTTAAATTGTGCATTTATGAAGTGTTTTAGAGATTTAAAAATATCGCGATATATAATAATATTATTTATCGGCCATATCGCCCAGCCCTGTATTCAACTATCGTTTAATGACACAAACGTGACCAATATATCAATTAAACTAACAAAATGAAAACAATATCCTATTTATCCCTTCATTATAGCTAAGATCAAAGCCGTCTGTATGCTATGAGACTATGAAGGCAAAAGTGCTGAGGGGGACCCGACTTGGTGACACAGTAATGCTGGAAAAATGCTTTACTGACCGTGCGGCGTGTTTTGGAGCGCCGCCAAATTGTCATGAATAATTAATAACATGACGGAGAAAGCTGCTGCTGTCACCATAAATAGAGGAGACTCTGAATTCAAATGAGATAATCCCTTCATTAAATCATCAATTAGCCTATATGAATTAGTCAGTATATATATATATATTTTTTTTTTACTCTCTGAATCCATGAAAATATTATTTTTACTCAGAGGGTGCAGCCAGCACTGCGGGGAGGAATTTTTGATTTAAAAAAAACATCTAAAAAGTTCCGATACGGCTTAACGGCATTCTTAGCTGCTGAAAAGACATTTTTAAAAAATATATTCATAAGATATTCATAATATTAATATCAAATGATCAGATTACCAGTTATTTCAGTGACTGCCTAAAGTGGACCTGAACTGGACATATATGTTATACGTGTTAAACATCGTGAGTCAACTGATCTCCCAAATACTGTGTTCCCAGCTTACATGACGACCCTCTGAGGCAAACATTACTACTGCAGCTCTAGAAACAATAGTTATGTTGCTTGCCCCCTCCCTCATTACCACCACCGAGGTGCCCCTGAGCGGAACCCTTAACCCCCGCTGCTCCAGTGGGCAGATCAGACTGTGGTTGCACCGAGACGCTTCCACGTGTGAATGTGATCAGGGAGCATCACTCTCAGTGAAACTCCCCCCCGAATAAATATAGATTAAACATGTCTGAAAATGTATATTATTACTCGCAATCCTGGCACGAAACTTAAGAACTTAATGATGGATTAATTCAGAATCATGGTCATAATAATGATGATCACACACGCACCCACCTGCAGTTCCATCCATTCCAAATATATTTACATGAAAGATGCGAGTTGGTGTGTTTGGTCTGATCATAGACGAAAGAGGAGGAACGGCTCCCTGCAGGACGCAGATAGAACACGCTGCTGCAGTCCAACAGCATTAGAAATGGAAACACACACACACACACACACACACACACACACACACACACACACACAGGCAAGCGTCAAGCACAGGTAAACACACACACATTCTCTCTCTAATCACCCCTCCACACACACACACACCACCATCTACAGCTCATGGTTCATTTTCCTGTCACATCATCTGTCTTCATTTCCCTGAGCGGCTAGATAAGACCAAAAAGAAGCCTGCTAGTGATACAAGGGTGTGTGTGTGTGTGTGTGTGTGTGTGTGTGTGTGTGTGGGCGCGTGAATCCCCCCCCCCCCCCAAATGTACAGCTATTTCTTTCCTCCTCAACTGTGTCCTCATTCTTTTGAATTTCTGTAACATTAATAATTTAAAAAAAAAAATCTTCAAAGGTTTTAAATATTTCCACAATATAGTTCTGAACGACGGTGCAACAACACGAGACGATACGGGCTGATTTTTATTTTAGAAGTTTTATTCCAGGGTGCAACTGAAAAGAAATGTTTGTTTGTTTTTTGTTCTCTTTTACTGGATTGACCAAGAAAACTATAACTTTCACCTCATATTCACTCATATAACAAAAAAAAGAAAAAAAAAAGACTTGATGCTCACATGCAGCTGTCCGCTTTCTGACATTTCCCCTCATGGTGGCTACAACAGCACTGACCCAGTGAGGGTCGCTCTTTGGATAAAGGCTCCATTATGACCGACACGGCCGGCTTTTATGGAAGGTACACGATTTAGATTGTGGCGGTGACATCGGGACCCTCGATGCAACATGAAAGGCGTGAATAAAGTATAGAAAAAGAAGTGGAGGGAATGAGGAAAGAAGTGGAGAAAGGCGGAAGAGGAGACCGAACACAGAGATTCTGCACTCAAACAAAACAACGCAGGTGTTCAGGAAGCAAAAGAGGCGTGACATGTAACATAACGGCGCGTATCCTGCCCTGCTGTCTCACCCTTTCTATACACACGTCAATTGGGCTCTACTTCCGCACCCACATCATTCCACGTTCATATACCTTTCATAAAGAATGGCGACGTGGAATAAGGGCTCAGCATTGCTGCCTTGAATGGGCTGTGTAGAAAGGGCTAGAGAGAGAGAGAGAGAGAGAGGGGAACAGAGATAACAGAGAGATGAAGAGGAGGTGTGTTTGCAAACCATCTGGATTCAGTCTCTGATAAGAAACACTTAGTCAGCTCGCACCACATCACTCAGGATGCTCCCTCTCTTTTTTTCTTTTTTTTTTTACCTCTCAGTCTTGCGTAAACTCGTCTGAACCTTCTGGCTCGCTTTTTTTTTCTTTTTTTTTTTTTAATCTCCCTTCGCCGATATCATGTTGTTCTACAGGAAGTGATAAAGGGGAAATGACTTGAAGAATTACAAGAGTTCACGTGGGAAAAGAAAGGTCGGGAGCTCAGACAGAGCTGGTGTCGTAATTTAGTGAACACAGGGAAAAAGCCCTGGAGGGGGAACTTCGCGAGGTGGACGAGAAACACGAAAGGTTGCCGTTTATTGAAGCCACACTCCGTCTCTACGGGGCAAATATGGTCTATAAATGAAGCGGCACGTGACGTGTTTCCACAAATGCACAACGTGAAATACACTCATTACTTTTACAAATCATTTTTAATGTGTTGTGAAGCACGACGAGCACGACTGTCACCCCATTAAACTTTTGTTTTCCGGACGAGACGTAATATGAAATTTCATTTCACTTAATTATTATTAATAATAACATTAGCATAGTTTAATTGGGAGCATCAGTTGTTTGGGTGTGTTTGATACCGACACGCTTCGCAACACAAATTACAGACCGTGAGAGTAAAGCATTTATAAAGTGCGGAAGCAATTAGTCAATTGATGATTCAATTTACAGAGAAGTAATAGGCAAGAATATTGATTATTAATTAACTGATTAATTGGACTTTTCAGGGGCAGTATTCACCATGGTTTTTGACGTTTTGCAGGCTTTAACGAATATTATATTAATTAATTAACTTTTTATGTACCTAAAAATAAAGTCCCGAAAATATCGACCCAACGAGAAAAACTAGTTTTTACATCCATTACACGTATTTATTCGATTTGTTGATTTTCTGCAACAGATTATTCAGCAGAAGAAAATAATACTGTCAAATGCGAACGGCTACGTCATCGACAGCGAGCCCCCTCCACGCGCCGACGGACTCGCGGGTGAAAAAAAAAAATCCTGAATGAGAAAAATTGACATTTTTTGGGTGACTTTCTAAAACACCCTGCTGATGAAGAGAGTCAACAGAGCCGACACAGGGAGAGGGAAACAGAAAGAGGGCAAGCCAGCGTGTGTGTGTGTGCTGTCAGAGAATAGAGGTGTAGGTGTGTGTGGGGGTGGGTGGGCGTAATACAGTAATACTGGGAAACAGATTCAAACAACATGAACCTCTTTTACCACCTCGAACCATATCAAACGGCACAGAGTCTATGAATGAGAGTCCTGTACTGTATATTTACCTGCTTATATTTTACATGCTTAATTGAAAACTTGTGCAAGGTCATTAATAAACAGAAGAAAATAATCAAATATAAGTACCTTTTATTTGTCAGGTGTGTCATTCAAAATAAGAAACAAACCTTCCCATGTTTTCATTTAATAGAATTGATTTATTCATTGAATTAATGGAAAATGTGCTATATCGGACACGGCACATGATATGAGATTTTGGTCCTAGCGCGCAGCCCTATGGTTCGTAACGCAGTGGATGCTTTGACTGCTTCTCTTTTGATTTGTTTTTCGGCCCTGAAATGAGACGCAGAATATTTATTCTTTACAATTTGTCCTTTTGAATTAGTGATGAGAAAGGGCGTCTCACGGGGAGCTGTCTGAAGACGGGGACACCGACCTGAGGTGGAATGTGCACAAACACTTTGAGAGACTTGTGAGGTCTGTCACACGCCATCAGGCGCGCGAGCACACACACACACACACACACTTTCACTCAAAGCAGTCCCACAGGCACACATAGAGCCCACAATACAAACACATTACTGCTACGCTCGTATGATGAATGAACTATAAATGTCCTTGTATGTAATGAAAAATGATACAACGGGAAAAATATGGGCGAAATAATATGAATGAGCAAGACCTTTACACTGACCTGACTTAGTGTAGTGTGTGAACTAGCGTAACGCCTGTGCATGTGTGTGTGTGTGCAGGGAATTTTGTATTGAAACTTTTATTTTCTAAGTAATAGCCACATCTACAGTAATGCAGTCCATCAGGACACACACGCAGTGCTTACAAGGGCAAGCATCACTCACTCACTCACTCACTCACTCACATTCATTCATTCTTTTATTTCTGTTTCAAAGTTATGTCCTTCCTCTGATGACTTCTGTCATCTTTCTAGCTTTGACACATAAACACACGCGCGCGCGCGCGCACACACACACACACACACACACACACACACAAACACACACAC
>JBBPCS010002817.1:0-13034 GCA_037974645.1 Hollardia meadi
TGTTTTCAGTCTTTGTACATTCTTTATTTTTCCTCCTTTGATATTCTTCCTTAGTTCCTCCATACCTACACTCACTGTCACCCCCATAATCACTGCTTTACATCCACCACCATTTTGTGCTCCCACCCTCCCTGTGCTTTCCACCTTATTCTTTTATCTCTTTTAGTTTGAGTGCTTTCTCAAGTTGTTCTCAAGTTGTTCTTCATTAACTTTGTTGTGAATTGGCGCTATACAAATAAAATTTGATTTGAATTTGATTTGATTCGCACATCTCACCAACAGATTGCCATCATTAAGGACCTTAGCATGTATGATTGATTGATTGATTGATTGATAGTCTTTATTATCCCAGAGGGGCAATTCGGTTTGCAACAGTAGTACACACAGCACAACCAGTACACATGACAAAATATACATAAAGACATGAATACATTAAAAACATACAAAATAAATAAATCATCATAAGTGCAATGAGCTTTGAATAAAATCACTGAGGGTCCATCAGTTCTTGTTAAAGTGTCTGTGCGGTAGCAGCTAAGCATAGAGCTTGTTTAAAAGTCCAACAGCTGATGGAACAAATTATCTTAAATATCTATTTGATTTGGCCTTCCTACGGGAAGTGTACCTCCGTCCTGAAGGCAAGAGTCGAAACTCTGCATAGAGAGGGTGCTGAGTGTCCGCTAGAATGGCCTTTGCCTTTTGAGTGGCTCTAACTTGGTAGACATGGCAAAGATCATTCAAGCTGATGCCAATGGTCTTTTAGCACACTTTAACACACTTTTTTATGATCTCCCCTATCTTACTTGCCAGAGTTGTTGTTGGCACAAACGGGTTGATTGAGCGCACAAGATGGCGAATCAGAACGACTTCCAGTTCACGCAAGGATCGAGGAGCGAGGAAATGACAAATAAGAGAAATGAGACGCACCTTTAATGTCAATCAGGACAACAAACTGCTCTATCAGGAGAAGGACCTGAAGGACATGGCAGGAACAGAGTGTATGTAAACAAGGTTGACTTGTCAGCCCTCTGCCACAATCTCCTGCAGGTTTGCAAACACATGTGTGGGCAATAAAATAGATATATGGGCTGCATGAAATCTGAATGTCTCACACAACACTGCTCTTTTTTTTTCTTTTTTTAAAAACTGTTTCTTTACTGATTCATCTTTCCCCTTGCGCTGCATTACAATAATTCCAGGAAACTACAGCTGTTATTCTGTTTTGCACGAGTCTTCAGTTAGCACGAACCACAGAGACACAATTGCCACATTTATGAGAAATACACCAGGTTGAAATAAAACAAAATATTCTTATCTAATAAGGAATAACTAAACTCAGAATATCTGCCAATTACTAAATTAAGTGATAGAGTTAATGCTCACATACAATAAGAAACTGAAGCATCTTATATCAAAAAATGCATTTTAACAATAGAGCCTGTGGGGCCCCAGGTCATAACAGGGCCCGGGTGGTGACAAATCGTTTGATGGCTTCAGTCTTTGTACAGAAAGATTACCGACTAGTGTCCACAAGTGGGACTTCATGTTCCACAGCAAATAATGCCCACATTCTGGTCACAACCCTTCACAGCTGCTTTCACATAAAAACCTTCAAACAGGTTGAAGTTTGAACCAGAGTAGTGCAGATACAGATGAGGTTATTTTGTAGGTGAGGAGTAAAAAAACATCCCTGACAGCCATCAGACATTCTTAGCTTTACGTGTACAATCATGACATCAGATCACATCAAACACATTTTTCAGTATATGTCCTCAGTTTTGTTTTAGTAATTGCTGTTTGCCATTGGTTGTGACTGTCACTGCCAATAGCTGTGTAGTACAAGCTGCTTTAATTCACTGCATGCACCTTCTTTACTTGAAAAGCTGGGATAATCATTTCAAGGTGCATTATTTGCATAAAACTGTGTGGTTACATACAATGCCTATATCTTGTAATGACAGTAGACATCTATGTAGTTTTATTGTTCCACCATTTTACATAGTAGGCACATTTCTTACTGTGTTGTAACCCATGAGCAATATTTGAGGACTTTATCAGTTCACAAAGATTTACTTAGTGGAAAAAAAATATATATATATACTTTGGCCCTAGTAATCAGTTTACGAACTGTTTGCATGACAAAATCAAACATCCCACGCTGGGTAAAGGGCAGTGTTGCAGAACCCAACCTACTGTAACACTGACACACACAATTGATTTAGGAAAATAATTGATTCCAACCCTAATATCCTGGCATTGTCATCATGGAGCGTGCAGAACAAAATGCTTAAAAATGGTGGAATATCCTGGAATGAGATAGAAATTACAACAATATGAATACTTTCGCAATATATTTGAATGGCTCTACTTGCAGCTGTGTAAATTTATAATGTTGAATTGTTTTTAGACAGCTGTTACTGTGTGTCCAACCCATTGTAGTAATGAATGCACGAGTGAATGCATTGGTGCTGTGCAAAGCAGGAGGTCAGAACGTATCATTTATATTATAGCTTACTTGAATAATGTATAATAACGCATAATTTTAATTTTGTTAGTTTTTATACTCTGGTTGTGCAGAAAAATATTTAATTTAATTTTTAAATGAAACCGTTACATTTAAAAAAAAATTTTTTTTAATTGCATTCAGCCGTATACACTACATTAAACCACTTGAAATCTTGAAATCTGTAAATGATTGACTTTCCAATGATTGGACATCAAATAGCGGGGGTGCAGTTGCATCATGTGTGTGTTAAGGGGGGTTGGATTTCACTATCAGAAGATATATTTAACAGATGCTGACTCTGAGGGCTCACCTCAGTCAGTCATGGGGCATCCTGGGATTCAGATGGGGACTTGGACACTGTGCGTCTTCTTGAGTTTGATGTGTGTGGGGCAAGTGGTGGCAGGACCGTAAGTTAACTCAATCAAGTCAAAGCGAATAATAATGGCATGTCTTTGAGGGTTAACATGAGTTAGATAATGCTTTTTTTCTGGGTTTCTTCCATGTCAGATCCAGTGAGATATCTACTTTCTTTGCGTGTGTTTCTGTGTCTGTAGGCAGTACATGGTGGCTGTTCCTGCAGTTCTTCAAACTGCAGATATGGCCAAATTGTGTGCGAGTCTCCGGCAGCCCAATGAGACTATGTCCATGACTATTACTCTGATGTCCCAAGAGGACAACACAACCATCTTCCAGATGATATCCAGGGAAGAGTTTCATACCTGCATTGAATTTGAGGTCCGCTGTAGAGATGGGCTTTGATTAATTTGCTTTTCATGCGATATCTTTGAAAATGTGCCGTTTAACCCATTCATAACACATAATGTCAGACACACATCTACACAGACACAAAACGTCACAATGGTGTAGACTGACAAATTCTTGGCAGATGTCTATAAAATATCTTTCTGTCACAGGTTCCATTATTGCAGAGGGAAGAGGTGAAGACGATGGAGGTGGAGGTACGAGGCAAAACATTTTACTCAAAAGAACTCCGGAAAGTCATGATCAGAGTCTATAAACCAAAGACATTCATCCAAAGTGATAAACCAATCTACCTTCCTGGACAAACAGGTAACCTTGAGTTGATTATCTATCATGTTTTATACATAGTAGACGGGTTTCCCCTTTAGAAAAAATTGCAGATGTGCACGCAGCACGGGGTAGAAAACTCGCTACAATGTCATAATATCTTATACATGGACATTTTCAGGATTTAAAAATAAAGCAATATACTGAAAACCAGTGAAGTCTTTGTTTATTCTAAAACCTTTTTACCCAAAGTGCATGTCGATAGATATCTGTCGGCTCTAACGTTATAAAGCTTAGTACAAAAAGTGAGCTCTCGCAGGTAGTCAGACAGTCAAACAGGCGGTACAAATTAAAAGCACAACATGTTAGCGTGGGGTAAAAAATGTAATTTTATATGGAATTTACAAGTTCAAAACTCATGAGACTCCACATTCTGGATATGATTAGTTATGTCAAAAGTTTAAAATATTCATTAAACGCCCACAAACGGTGACACAAAACACGGGAGCTATCTTCCCTTAAAGCAGGTGTTTCCTGTGCACACATTGCTAATAGATAATTATGTCCTCTGAGCTAAAAGAGAGGTTTTCTGCTTGGTATGTTGGAACATTGTCACCGATTACTTCTGCGATTTGTGCATTTTATTGCACAAACAACTTGATCTCTCATTAAGCTCACAGTTATTCTGGGTTATTTTCTACCCCTCACTCGGAAACCCGTCTATAATCTCCCAGATTTCAGCCCAATGCATGCTGGAATCAGCCTCCAGATGCCAATAAACTAAAACAAATGGAGGAGGGCAAAAAACTGAATGGCATACAGTATAGCTGAAGAAGTGCATCACATTGTCTTGGATTGATTGAGTACTTGAGTAAGAATGCGAGACAGAAAACAGGGAGTAAAAGAGTAAAAGCCAACTGTAAATGATCTATTATTCTAACATGAGGTTTGATAGTAATAATGTCATTTCTGAGTGTTGAACACTGCTGTAGAAAAGCTTCATGTAATCTCTTTTCATTTCTCCCAGTTAATTTCAGAGTCATCACGCTGGACAGCAAGTTGAGACCCGCCTCTCAGCTGGTGAGTGTTTAAACCATCTTGTGTCCCGAGCTGATCCCAAAGATGGGCATCAGTGCTGATCTGGGCATGCTGTAATAAATCGATCATTTGAGAGTAAACTGTAATGTAATGGCAGTCTAAAATAAAACATGGCTGTTGGCAGGGTATGTGTTCCCTGCAGCTGGTGCTCGACCAAAGGTCTACTATGTTACACCACAGTACAACCAGTGATTCTGTAATAACTCTCTCTAAGAGCTCAGTACAGTATTGAATCAGGACCTTGACTATTTGGAATGAGTATAGTTCTGAAAATTATGGTGTCAGGGTTAGCAGCTACATCTGTTATTTTAATGTGTAATATACATATTTAATCAATATTTGGTGACGTATAAGTATCGGATCACACTCTGTATTAGCAGATACCCAATATTAAAAAACTTGATTGAGAATGGAGCCAAAACAACTTGATCAGTACATCCTTAATTCCATTTATAAACCACAGTTTTAGTGACATCGCTTTACAATGTGAGGCGGAGCAGCTAGTGGAGTCAGTTACATAATTAATCGGCTGACATGGGTGATTGACATGTGTGCTCTGTAAACAGAGTTACTGTATGTCTCTCATCAGTGACCTCCTGGTGAAGCGCGGGGTCAATAGGACGACCAGCGTCCCTTTAGGTAAACTCGCCTGTGCTACATTTAAACATCTGTGCTGATGATGGAACAAATCTACCGAACCCTAACTCTAGTTTCTCATTTTGCATCATTCTGTTGCAGACAATGCATTTTGAAGTGATAACAACTTTTTCCTATAGTCTGATTGTAACATTGATTTAAAAACCCAGCCTCATTAGGACACTGTGATGACACCTTGTCCTTTAACAAATATTTCTCTTTCTTTTTCTGCAGTACAACATCATTGAACTTGAGGTAAGTCAATATCCACACACCAATGTTCTTTTGTAAATTCAGCATGTTATCTCCAGACACACCAAATGCTTTCAGTTAAGTCAGCAAGTTAGTATAACATCAAAACTCAAGCCCAAGATTTCTTTATGTCTATTCATTCTGATGTCAGTATTTCACAGTTCAAACAATTCAAACACTTTTTTTTTGGGTACATAAACACATTTCTTGGCAATTTGATGAGTTGTGACAAAAAGGCACTGTGGCAGGCTATTTCACACTGAACAACCTAAAACAAGGCATTTCTGAATGATGACAGTAAAATGTAAGAATAGTAAATTTGCACAGAAGGCATCACTGAAAATTAATCCGTTACGTGCAATAACGATAAAAACTACATTCAATGCAAGATAAAAATGTTTTACTTGACATTGGAAACAAAAAGAATAACTCAAAAATCATATTTTGCAGGCTGCATATTTCTCGTTGACTTGTCCCTTATTCTTCTTAAATAAAAATGGGCAAAGAAATCTTAACCCAAGCTCCTTTTCTTAGCATTTTCTCATCCTGTAGCAGTCCTCATCAGTAGATCGAGTTTATATAGTTTTTTTGTTTGTTTGTTTTGCTCTGCACAAACTCTTAATATCCAAACTGTGAAATAAGTGGACCTCAAACTAAGTATTTTTTGTCGAATTACATTATTTATTACATTTTACATTTTTACATTATACATTACATTACATTTCTTATTATTATAAGAAAATGGAGCAAATGTATGTACTTTATTTTAGGAGTAATTACTGTTGATATATCTGCAACAGACCATATACACTGACACCAATATATCTGTAATTGAACATTAATGTTAATACATTGGTTGGGATCGGTTTGAGAGTAGTTTCAAGTAATATATTGTTAAAGTGTAGGTGCCATCAGGAGGTTGGTGTCGTGGCCTGTTCTTGTTACTTCTTTTAAACCGTGTCAGCTTTACGGGGCTTCGCTTCTTCACTCGCACGTCCAAAATGCCACACAGCTGCTTATTCTGTTGCCTTCATGTTGCTGGTTTATTCTCACTTTTAACAACAACAAAACATTTCTAGATCTAACGTGAGGTCAAAGACTTCTACACGCATTTCCTACATAACTGTGGAAGAAAACGGCGACTCCGTCCCACCTCTTCCTGCTATCACAGCTGATCATCGTCTGATCAATCACAAACACAACTGCTCAGAATAATAATTTGGCATTAATTTGTAAGCCAAAACATGAGATTTACATGGCCTGAATAAATGATCAAATTGTGAGAATATAATTTTCAATCAACAAAAAAAAATGGCTGTGACAGTAGGCTTAAAGCGTTCTTATATGTTTCAAGTAAACATGATGTTTTTCACACTGAGAGTTCAGTTTTACACCATCCAAATAGCCCCCACCCCTCCAGAAACTAAAACAATGAGCAGCATAGTTATCACTATATCACCATATCATACTATATCACTATATTTCTGTGTGCCATTTACACGTTCTCTCTGACATTAGTGTCCTATTTTTTTTCCTGCTCCACCTATTCATTTTATTTTAACAGGATGCTGACGGCAACAGGGTCGGACAGTGGCTGAACGAAACATCCGATGGTAAAATCCTGCAGCTTTCTTACTCCTTGAACTCTGAATGTGTTCAAGGATCCTACAAAGTTAGTGTGGAGATTGATGGAGACAAAATAATACACAGGTTCAAGGTGGAGAAATATGGTAAGTTGTGGTCGATTTTTATTTCCTTCTTTTTAAATCCATCTGTAATTTAGAATGTTAACACTTTTTTTTATTTTTTTTATCACCCAGTTTTGCCTAAATTTGACATAAATATAAAATCAACTGATGAAGTGAGCATTGGGCAGGAGGAAATCGAAGCTGAAGTGTGTGCAAAGTAAGTGCTCATTGTGCTCTTGAATCATCTAAAATAGGTCTGGTGAGTGAATGAATCTTTTTCAACAACCTCATTCTCTGTGTCCATCAAATAAGGTATACATTTGGACAGCCCGTACCAGGAAGTGTTAACATTGAGGTGTGCCGAAATCTTAAACGCTATATCTACAGTCCTGTAATACCCTCCCCTGGACAACCAGAGATAACGGCCCCATGCTACAAGGAGACAAAGCAGGTACAATTGCAATACTCACTGCCCCCAGCCGTGAGTTCCTGCTTGGTCCATAGATTTTACATTATGATGACGTCAGAGATTTAAATCACTTTTCTTGGCTTGAGGAAAGTTTTACAAATATAAAACCTCCATGGAGCTTCTTTGTCTTTACACATGGACAGCAGTAAAGACAAAGAAAATAGAGCAGAGTTACAGATAGACTAATTTTACTTGAAACAAGTGAACAGAGTTTCTGATACAATGACACACACACTTTACTGCCATCAAATTTCAAATTCTGTCAGAAAATGCAAACTGGAAAAACTGGAAATAACCAAAAATATTATGGAAAAAAATGTATGAAAAAAAATACACAAACATGGGTTTTGAAATAAAATTAAACTACACATTTTGTAAGTTTAATGTCCCTGTTATGCATTCAGCTCGTCATTAAACCA
Source organism: Hollardia meadi (assembly GCA_037974645.1). Taxonomy (NCBI): domain Eukaryota; kingdom Metazoa; phylum Chordata; class Actinopteri; order Tetraodontiformes; family Triacanthodidae; genus Hollardia; species Hollardia meadi. The sequence continues at coordinate 8,098 of JBBPCS010002817.1, forward strand.
TACAAGTATAAGTTACATTTATGAAACATGAAAATGAACATGATGAGGTATGTGTTTGAATATATTTCCATAACTTTAGCTCTTGAAATGTGACTATTAAATAAATAAAAACCATGGAAGGTATGAAAAAGCTGAACAAATGTAAGAAATTCAAAAGTGTTAATGTGGGGCCAATTAACGAGTAATACAGGTATGAAGTGGGAAAAGATTAAAAAGCCCTTACATTCACTTTTTCATTTTATTTCATTTTATCTTATTTTACTGTACTTTACAGACTGACAAGAAAGGTTGTGCCACTTTCACCTTCGAGATGTCCACTTTCACAAAAATTCACCAAAAAGTGTTGCAAGATGTGCTGGAACTCAAGGCCAACATGGAAGAGGAGGGGACAGGCAAGTCTTATTATCTTATAATTTAAAAAGAGAGTTAGCATATTATTATTACTGTATTATTATTACTGTATTATTATTATTATTATTATTAAGAAAATTATAATGTTAGGATTTTAAACAATATGACACACATACACAGTTGTAATAAGGGGCCTTTTCTTGCAGGAATTTCATTTTCACAAGAAAAGAATATGCGCATTTCTTATGTTATTGGAAAGCTGTCCTTCATCAACCCACCCAAGGTTTATGAACAAGGATCAAATGTGGAGGGAAAAGTAAGTGCATGTGGTCTTCACTCCTTCAGCGTGATTCTCTACTCTGTGCAAATGAAGACATTCTCAGTGATACAACTGTTTCCGACAGGTTAAAGCAGTTCACTACAATGACACACCCATTGCTGACACGCCGTTGTACCTGTTTGAGGGTGAAGTGTGGTCATCACATTGGCTGCAGAATCTCACAACGGACAGCGATGGTATCGCTGTGTTCTCATTCAGCACAGCTAATCTTCAAGGGAACATCCACCTCCAGGTAAGTAAGAAGTAGCACTAAAACTACAGTCTGTAAGCCAATATGTGTCAGTGACATCATAACACTTATGAAGCTGAAAACGCAGCCCAAAAGCCGAAACCTTCAATGGTTTCTCAATGCTGCAACTGACCAAGGTGCCACCATAGTAGCTAGTGGCGTATTTACTATTTCTACACATAAACATTTTAAAGCGGAACTCATTTTCTAAAGTTTTCTTCTACCTGACCCGCCTCGCCCATTGAAAGTGTTGGGGTTTTTTTTGCTTCAATCTAGGTTACCACCACACCAAAACTGCAGTACATCATACACAGAGCTGCATACTATGAGACTGGAGAACACACAATGTCTTTGGCCCAAGTTTCCTCTCCTGATATCAAAACCTCCAGCTCCCTGGAGGTGAAGAAGAAGGATGGAGCACTTCGCTGTGACAACGAAGAAGACATTTCCATCCAGTACACTGTAGTTGGAGAGGCCCAGGGCTCTGTGGATATCATGTATCTGGTGAGTGGTGGGTTATCGGTTTACATGATGAGACTAGAGACCCCAAAACTGTCCATGTTACCCCGGAGATTTTGTGTTATTGTGCTATGTGGTTTAGCATGGACAATGTTGAGTGATAGCAATATATGAGACCATGACCAAACATTGGTTGGACTTTAAACATAAAGCTGCTCTCACTTGATTTTGAGAAAGAATTAAGGGTCATTATTTGCAGGGCTACCACAAAGCAAGCAATGATTGTTTAGTAGTCTTAAGATAGTTAGAACAAGGAAGCACTGTAAAACACAGCCCCTATGGCAGACAAATAGCTTTAAGCATTTTCAGCAATAAATAAAATATACAGTCTAATATTATGAGGCTACTTTGTGAATAGAAAATGTTTTTATAGACTCAATGATATGCCATATAAATAAATAGTATACTGTGCCTCTAACATGACTAACCAGCCTTTTATCTCTCACACTGTAAATTGGCTTCCAAAAGTTCCCAAATGGTGTTCAAATTTTAATCAACTTTCCAGAAAATCAGCAAAAGAAAAAACAAAGGGAAGCGTTTCCCTCCACATCTTGTCCAAATTTTAAGAGTTGTAGCGAGATTAAAATCTGATGGAGCTGATTCTCCTGTTGGCAGCCATTAGCTCATTGCAGACGAAGAGTGCGGAACTTCAAATGGAAAACCTTGAGGAAAACAAGTAACGTTTATGTTGATTTGATATATTAATTCGAGGAATGTTACAGTCGCCTCATCACTCCAGAGAGATCTGATGTTTTCGTTTGCCTTGAACCTATGTCCTCAAGCTGAGGTGATTAATCAGACAGCTCCGTCTCTACAAATTGTTTTCACATATGCAATAGCTCATGCAATGCAATAGCATTAAATATGCTACTCTGGATATGTTGCATGTGATTGGTTGTTAGAAACCCCTCCTCTTTCACTTGCACAAGCACGTAGTTGGATAGGTGAACCCAGAGTTAAACAGTGCCAGTCGGTAACCAGCTTTATGAGGCCAATTATTCAGGATCACCAGTGTTTGGTTTAGTGAAGCCACATACCTGACAGGAAGCCAAATTAAGTTAAAAGCAACTGTATTTTAGTTGAACAAATGTATTATTGTACAGCAAACATTTTTACATGACCCATAAAAACATATTCCACTACGTACTTGAAAATGACATACAACCGCACACCAGAATATTGTCGTGAACTGTTGTTGAAGGAAATTAGTTTTTAAGGAAACATTACTCATTCTTTTTGTCATTTTCTTTCCCATTCCCCAGATCTTATCCAGAGGAGCCATCATCACGCAAGGACTTAAAAAGTTTGAAGTGCAAGATGAATCAGGTGGGCAAAGAATGACGCCTTAAAATAACCCTTGAAGTTAGCATGACCAAATTATTTTTGAACTGCATATTTATTGGTCTACAAATGCATGTACATGATTGTTAACAGTGGGTCTGTGTTTCAGTGACTACGGGCGAGGTGTCCTTTAAGTTGAAAGTGTCTGCAAATATGGCACCAGACGTCCAGATTGTGGCTTACGCTGTCCTCCCCAGTGACACTGTGATCGCCCACAGTGCTGACTTCTCCACTGAGAAATGCTTCAGTCACAAGGTAGACTCATGCCAGTTAAGGTGCTTTGTGTCAGATGAAGGTGTAGGTGCAAAGTTTATATGGGCTGTGTTACGAAAAGTTTAATATGTAGCCCATATGATCAATAATAAATGCTGCACAAGTTGTCAAATGAATTACTGAAATGAAAAATGTCATTTTAACCCTTTTAGATCACATCCAAGGTCACATGGTGTCCCTATTTAACAATATATGACAAAAAATTACAAAATATAATTTATTTTTATATCACAATAGGATCATCATCACGAATGTGTTGATATGAGTAAAGCAGATTTGTGGAGGGATTTGGCACATAACTTAATATTTTGTGTCTAGTCAGAAGTGCGCAGCGGAGTGTGTGTGGGGCAGGCCTCACTGATTACTGTACAAAAACACAACTTTATTCACTGACTTGGGTCTGGATCATATTAAGGAGAAAATACTTTCTGGTTTTCCCTCTGCTGCTCTTCCTTAACTCTCTGTGATTTATGGAGTTTCCTGATGAACACATACTTGTTGCTGAAGTAACCGTTAGCTAATGCTAAGTATACTGAGCTCAGGAGCTGGTGAAACACGGCCGGATGGAGACTGAACACAGCCTCCGAGACGAACAGAGGCCAGATTAACGACAGGGAATCCAGTATCGAGGTGGTTTGTGGAGTTTCCTAATAGGCAGATAACGTGACTTGTTGTAGCTGCTGTTAGACAGTTACTGCTAACTCGGTTAGCCATGCAGTGGTCCCATTAGCTAACTCAGCTCTGGGTTGCCAGGAGCGCAAAAGCAGCAAAAAAAACCCACCTTGGTACTGTATTCCCTGTGGTCAAACTGGCCTCCGTCAGGCATCGCTCTGTCGTCAGATGCTGTGTGCGGTCCTACTCGGGTCATGTTTGGGAATCCCTTTTAACATTTAATCAACCGTGTTTAATGGGAGCTCCCAATCGAGCAGTCAGCTGGTTGAACATCTAGCTGCATGACGGGAAGCGTAACGTAAGCGTAAGCGAAGGTAGAGAGTGTCTTCTGTTTTTCATTTTTAGTTGTATTTGTTTATGAAAAATGGATATTCTGCTTCAATAAAGGCATGTTTTAAAAAAGTACCATGAGGCCATTCCTCTGCTAAATACAGAAGAGGATTAGGGCCACATGTGAAGAATTTATTTGAGTTCTGACTTTTTTCTGCGAATTTTTGTTTTTTTCAGAATTCTGAGAAGCAGAAGAATGAGAATCAGACCAAGACAATTAAAACCGCCTTCTGATTAAAAATGGATCAGGGACATTTTTTGGGGGTCAAATCCACATTTGTGTCACGCTAACAAGAAGATAGGTTCTCATCTCCTACGGTGCAATGTGTGTTTTCTGTATGTGTCAGGTGTCCGTGGAGTTTTCTCCGCTCTCAGCCATCCCAGGAGAGGAGACCACCATGCAGGTGACGGCCCACCGAAACTCTCTGTGTGGTGTGAGCGCTATCGACCAGAGTGTCCTCATCAAGGAGCCAGGAAAGACTCTAGACGCAGAAAAGGTAACTGTTAGAACCAACACAAATACATGCATATGGAACAATTCCACATCATGAGTCTGGTTACAGTTTTATTCTGATATTTCCTTGTGCCATGGTTAATCATGCTTCCTTTTCTCCCTTTGCTGGTTGCACATTTTTACCAACTGTGCACATTCTGCTGTTGCTTTAGCCCAGTTGTAAAGCATTGTGAAAATACTACACAAAGCTATCATATCACATACAGTATGCGGGGTGTATCCCTCTGTATGAGTATACCGACAGCTATGCTTTACATCTGCATGAGATGAAGAGTAGGCTTTAAATCCCAAGAGCTCTATCTATCTATCTATCTATCTATCTATCTATCTATCTATCTATCTATCTATCTATCTATCTATCTATCTAT
>JBBPCS010002819.1:0-13030 GCA_037974645.1 Hollardia meadi
GTGTGTGTGTGTGTGTGTGTGTGTGTGTGTGTGTGTGTGTGTGTGTGTGTGTGTGTGTGTGTGTGTGTGTGGATGAGAGGTAAATTGAGCAGCACTTTGGTGCTATATAAATGCAGTCCATTTTCAAAATCCGCACAAATAAAATGGTTGAATAGTCAGCATCAGAACATTTTAATACTGCATCAGTATTTCTTTGACTGCATGGTGTATTCTGTAGTCATGTCCGGTGTTAATCTGTCTATTTAAAGAGCTTTTAATACATTTTGAGAGTCATATCAGTTTGTTTTGGTGAATTTTGACAGGAAGCTGTCTTAACATTTGGATAGGACGGTATCAAATAGCAATATTTAAATGCACATTTCTCATTCTGCTTTCAAAGGCAGCCAAGTCAAGGATTTATATCAGAATACATCTGATATGTCTGCTTGTCACCAAACCGTGTTTGGCAAAGTCTTTGGGGTTGACATTTAAAGATGAAAATATGAAAAGGTTTGAGCATGCATTTACAAAGACGTGGAACACCAACAGAAATACAACAAACAAGAATGAACTTTGTGCCGCCTGTAATTTTAGCAATATGCAGACTTCTGTCAGTGTTTTATCCGAGAAGCTGTAGCTCCAAATTAAACGATGATTGGGAGTTCTCTAATTTAGAATGAATGAAACGAATGCATCTCTATCAAGAGAGAACCATTCAGCAAATAAAGTGAATGAAGAGACGAATGATGATTAGTCCCAATGTCACGTTGCTTGGGCTGATTGCAGGTGACAGTTGTATGACACATTGGAAGAAATTACAGTTTCCTGCCTGTTCAAATCATTCAGGTGTCATTTAAATGATAGCATTTTAAAGCTCTCAGTTAAGTGCTCCCTTTTAGCCCTTCAACACTCCACTACTGACATAAGTACATTGCACTCGCATATTACAAGGATCATAATTTTCCAAGACTGTTTCCTCTTTCCATGCAGGAAGTGTGTGTAGCTGCTTGACAGTGTAGCAGAGCAGCTGTCCTTGAAGTAATGGCCTGTCCTCAGGAGAAAGACCTGACCTTACGCTCCGACCTCTCCAGTTGTGGGAGAACAGAAGGAGACGTATCAATACACAATCACATCAAATCAGTGTCTCATTTATACTTAGGTTTGACTTACCTAGAGGCCATGATGATCATGATGACAGCTGTCATTCGTACCAATACACGTCGAAGCTGGAGGTGAACGGTAGTTAGAGGCGTTGTGGTACGTGAGAAGTGCTTCAGTGCAGCACTTGACACACCGTCTAGACGATCACCCCCGATGGATGTCTGCTGGTACAAATTTAGGTTGTTTTGCTCTGTTTCCAGACATCTGGGTTGGCCATTAATAGACACTGGCCTTCTTTCTGAGTCCTCAGCAGGGTGGTGTGGTTTCCGATCACAACCTCTAAACTGATCCAAACGTCCTTATGTGGCCCAGGAAATAGGCCAACGAAGGTGACTCTTCATCTGACTCATGGTCAGAAAACAGGATTATTGTGTTTGTTTGAGCATCAATGATTTTATCAAAGCAACTTGCTTGATAAGGTAATGCATCTTATATTTTTTATTTCTTATTTTTATCACAGTGGTGACAAGTTACAGTTACCTACAATAATAATGTTCTCATGGTTGGTCCATCTTGTCAGCCTTTAAAGTATCCTGGTTTTGACCACTAGTAGCACTATCAGGACTGAGTATCGTTACGTGATACCTTTAAGGAATCGAACAAAATAACAAACTACCAAGTAGAAGCTTACACAGTCAAACAATACTTGCATTCACTCCTTTTTATGCCCAGACCCAGAAAAAAAAGACTATTTCTCTTGTTTTGCTCGCAGCCAATCACCGCAAGCTTTCTTTGATTTAAATTGACGTGTGATTGGCCCACTACTGCAGCAGTTACAACTATACAGTCTGTGGGGTAGGGTAGTCGAATGCGATCTATTTGACTGATTTGCCACCGAAACAAGTATAGCTACTACAAACCTGCAACTGAATGCTTCATGTATCAAATGAAGTAGGAAAAAGAAGGTATCAAATGAAGTACTCTATTGGAATTGGAATGACATTAAGGGTACTGGTATTGGTACTGGTATTGTAACTTTTAAAATGACACCCAGCCCTAAACGCCATGGAGACTGTGGGAGTGATTGCCTGACAGGTCATGGTCCTTGATTGGCCTTATGTGAGGAAGTGTTGACTATAACTGAAATGTTCTTTGTTCCTCAGCGTACCTGATGAAGGTCTGAGATTGTATATCTAAAGTTTAATGAAAGTGAAACGACAATGTGTGGGAGTTCTTTCTCCTCTTGCCTGCTGATATTCCTTTCTATGCACCAAGAAACTGAAGGTGAGCCGTTACAGTCAAAATGTCTGTGGTGAAAAAGACCCATTTGAAGAAGAAACTAGAACTTTAAGGGACAATCTCACGTCAACCCAGAGGATCTAATTTAAAGTAATTGAAAGAGTAATGTTGTCCCGCATATATGAAGACAGACAACATCCTAAGCATTAAAGTTAATTCATGTATTCCACATGTTTTTTCACATCCTGCAGCCATATCAGTAGCCCTAATCAATGCCAATATTAAACAAATAGGGTGGTCAATCTGTTCGTGCATGTCACGTCAAGATTTTCCAATAAATCTGTGTTTTCCAGCACACTGTCTGGTCCAGTCCAGCAGACACATTATGCCCGTCCTCTCCTCCATCTTCAGCCTGCTTTGTATCTGTGCCCATGTGCCCCTATCTCCAAACCTGAGCAACTCACACCAAAACTGTCTAGATGGATAAATAGCACTACAGATAAGAGGAAAAATATGTATTTTTGGTGGTGAACCATCCTTTATTAACATTTGATGCATAATGTAGTGTTTCTGTACTTCTTGCCTCCGGACTGTCATTCAGCTTGCATGAGTCACTGACATATTCATGAACTATGCTTTAAGGATGGAAAAAATGGGAGCAAGGGAAGTCACTTTGCTGTTGACAGGGTATCTAAGGAACACAACTGTTCCCAAGAAACTGATCTCATTATTCTTTATCACAGCTCAGCCATTGATTCAATCAACAGGATTGGTGGTAATTGATTTAATTAGTGTTTGCTTAATGCCTGAGAAGCAGGCTTGCATGTAAATAGGTGTCTTGTTTTCCCAGTTGTTGTTGTTATTTTGTTAATTTGATGAGGGACACCTCTGACACTGGAGCTGTTCCGGGGCCTGGATCCTGCTGGTTTTCAAGGAAAGCACTACTATCTGTGCTCTTCCTCACTGAGTTCAACAGGTGATGGGTTGAAATGTAGGTCAGACTGCCTGAACAAAGCATCTCAACAAGTCCATTCAAATTCGATACCAGATTATGTGATTATGTGAAGGACTTTTAAATAAATCAGCTCATAAATCGACGTGGAACAACGTGGAACTGTTTCTTTGTAAATCATTTTAAAAGATTTTATTTGCTGTACATGTTTCATTGCCTGTCAGATTAAAATATCTCAACAGCTATTGGATGGATTTACATGACATTCGCTGGTCGCCCTCCAAGGAAAAAAAAAAAAGAATGGCCGGTGGGCGCCCTTGATCATTTTCTGCCTTAATGTAACAAATGAAATAATAATAATAATAATAATAATAATAATAAAGAAAGAAAGAAAGAAAGCAAGCAAGCAAGAAAAACACTCCCCTGATCCTCCAACAATTGATTGATGCAAAATTCTTGTTCACTCATGTTCCCCAGAGGATTTTTTCAAACATTTTTTAGTCAAATGTCTCAACAACTCACGGATCGAGTGCCATTAAATTTGGTACACACATTCATGTTCCCTGTATGTTAAATTGCAATAACTTTTCAACACACTATTCACCTACAATGCAATGTTTTAGTCTGGTTTAATGCTGGGAGGCATACTCTACTGCACCAACACCCTGATTAACTTTAGGCAAACACCCTGATTAACTTTAGGCAGTAAACAAGTATAATAATTAAGGAAGCAGGAGCACTTTACGATGATGCACCTCCTACACGCCTCTCTTTTCCCTTTTCAATATCGATTATCTTGTCTTATTTATCATATCCAGGGGGAAATATAGTTACCTTGCTTCTCTAAAGACGGCACGTGGTTGCCAAAACAACTCCTGTAATAAAATGTATGATGCGCATCCATCACATCATATGGTTCATTATAAATTATAAAATATATAATATAATATATATATTATAAAAACTGAAACTTTGGGCAGCATGAAGTCTGCTTAAAATAGTTATTAACTGAGTCCGGTCATGATTCTAAAGGAAAAAGTAAAAGTAGTAACCTCTCGGTCAGGTCATTAAAAATGACAGGTCAGAACTGAAGAAAAACATGCAATTAGAGTGGTGTTTGACTGAGAGTTATAAGCCACGATGGCCTAAAGCTGTTTCAGGTGCAGGAGTTCCTGCATGAAAATGATCAAATGTTGTCAAAATTACCTGATCTCTGCACATTCAGTTTTAAAATGTGGATATTGGTATTTCCCTGCAAAAGTCCCTATCTCTCCTACCTAAATACAAAAAAAATAAATAAAAATGGGAGACTCAAATAGAGAAGGGTCAGTTTACTTCATTTGATCAAGTTGGAAAATACCCCGTACCCCTGCCTCAACCCCAGTACAATAGCAGTGAATTGCATTTTGCTTGTGGTGCTCACAGCAGTGAAAATGGCATTATATTTGACCTTACAGTGCAATCAGAGGCATGAACCTGACTGTTGCAGTGCTGAGGAAACACTGCAGTCTTGCCCCGCAGCTATTTTGGAATATGTTGACAGCGTAACATCTGCTGTGGAGAGCGGAGAGACTGACAGTAGTTTGACAGTTGACAGGGGTTTCAGCATCCTAATGAATGAACATAAACTGAAACATTCCATAACTCCCCCAACCGGAGCCCAACAATGTTGTAAGAGTGCATTGCTAAATTGGTGGAGCACTCTTAAATGTAATTTGGTGAAACCTGCATAAACCCTGTGGTGACAAAAACATGTTTTTTACTGTTCAAACCAGCCTGACACATGCTTGACAAGTAGATTTTACTCATTTCTTTGGTCATTCTTGAGGCCATGTTCTGATATATTTTGCTTATTACTTTCACATGCATCAGTTAATGTTACTGCATTGTTTTACTTACTTAGTATTACTTTGATTACATGGATAGGACTGCAAAAGGGCATTTGGCACAAGAACACCCCTGTAACCTCATTTTAAATAAATTCTGTTCCTCTTTTCTCATTTGTTATAAAGTAAATGTTTAGGAATATAGAAATATTGACCATTTGACTTCAATATAAACTTGAATAATGCAGATATTTAAACTGTTTTTAGACATATGACACTTCTACAACACAGAGTCTCAAGATTAGGTAAAAATGCAGAACCTGCTCTTTGCCTTTTCAGTTAATATTAGTGGGGCATTTTTATTTGCTTTTACTTTAGACATGAATTCATGTCTAAAATATGACATTTTATAGTGGCTTTGAAGGAAACGCATGATATCACACTAAGCCTCCAGACCCCATGATTATCAATTTGGGTCTACAAAGCTTTGTCTCACTTGCTTCTGTTGCTTTGGCACATATGAGGACACAACACACATGTCTCTCGATTATGTTGTTAATCGTATTTTACCACTATCTCGTTATTTTGAGATATGAAGATAGTAACGAATTATTCTGGTAAATTTTCTCATTATTTCAAGAAAGCTTGTCATTATCGCGACTTAAAGTATATTTTTTCATCCCATTGAGGGAAATGGGCCATCATACTAACTTCTCTAAAATTAATTAGTGATTTTGAAGCTATACACAGCGTTATCGTCATAATCAATAAAGTTGAATTTCTAAACTATATGGATGGGTGTATAGCTTGCTAATGATCTTGATTCAAATGTGTGTGAGCATCCCAACATCTGTGTGGTGAAGGCACATCAATGCAGCCCCGGCACTCTGATCACTCTGACACAGAAGCAGCGTCTTAGATGGAGCTCAAATTAGCCGTGACTTCGTTAGCTAGGGTGCTAGCTGTTAATTGCTTCACTGAGAGGAGTGATAATGAAAGAAAGACGTGGAGAAGACGTTAAAGAGTAGAAGCTAAAGGGAATGACACATGGCTTCATGCCAGTATAAGTGCTTAATTTACTTATGTATGCTTGTACACTTTTGTGACATACTGTGCATGCTAACGTTTTATGAGTCCTGCCATGCTGTTTCCCTCCTTTTTAATGCTGCAGGTGAACCACATCATAACACCTGTCAGCTATGACAGAGCTTAACGAGCTATCTCATTATCACCAATATCTCTCTTACAACACTTAAATCCAGTAGCTCTAGAAATGCACTAAGGTGTCATATGATGTGCCAACACACCTAAATCCCTTCACAACATGACAGAAGAGGTTTTCCTTCGAGTGCACGGTGGCATACTGGTGTGATGTGACCTCAGCTGTTCGCTTTTTCGTTTGGAAAATTAATTGTAAGCTACTGCTCTTGACTTTTTTCATATATGACTGTCCTCTGTTCTGATATCACCATCTTTTACAGTGTGACATCCCACTCTTTATTCATTTATCAATTTTTAACTTGTAAGTCCTTCAAACATCAAAGCAAGTCCACCTCAAAAGCAAAAAGACTGAGGGCCCTATAAAGTAGTGCCATTTTAGATCACATCCTTGTTCATATGGTGCCCCAATTTAACAATAGATGCCAAAAAAATTACAATAAAAAAACAATTTATTTGTATTCTTTTATATCAAAATCCAATCCAATTCTTCTAGTGAAACAAAATTCAGAGCTTTCTTACATTAGCTAGTGCCAACCATTTTCAACCAATGATATGACATCTACCCATCAATCAATCTTCAATTCAGATGAAGTGCTCAGCCAGAGCGGAGTGTTTGGGGACTGGGCCTCATGGATTACTGTACAGAAATATAACTTTATTTACTTATTTGGGTGAAAGTGGATCATTATGTATCTTATGGAGAAAATATTTTCTGGTTTTCCCTCTGATGTCCTCCGACTGCTCTGCCGGAACTCTCTGTGATTTACAGACTTTCCTGATGAAAAGATGGCTCACTTGTTGCTGAACAAAAGGTTAATTGATGTTAACTGTACCATCTGGCAGTGTTTACCAAGACAAACTGAGGCCAGTCTGACAACAGGGAATCCAGTACCGAGGTGGGTTACAGAGTTCCCTGATGGGCAGATAACTTGACTTTTTGTAGCTGCTGTTAGACAGTTACCGCTAGCTTGGTTACCCTGCAGAAGTCCTATTAGCTAACTCAGCCCAGGGTTGCCAGGAGCTAAAATCTGCAAAAAAACCCCCACCTTGGTGTTGTATTCCCTGTCGTCAAACTGGCCTCTGTCAGGCATTGGTTCTTTCATTGAACTTTCAAGATTTCCAAGTTTGCAAACAAAATGGCTAGTGTTACTGCACTACATTCCCTTAAAGCTCAAATAAAGGTAGTCTTAGCCACGTATCTTTGAATCATTTTGCACATCAAAATGAACATATACATCCTCAGTTCTAATATTTAATAATTTCTCTGTTTTATCAGGCTTTGCTATGTAATGGGGCTCTGTAGTCTTAGGGAGTGGAGCCTGATTACCACACCCAATCTACTGTAACCGGGCGTTCAGGATGGCCCACTCCCCATCTATGCACCCTGCTAGGCAGAAAGCAGGGGGGCAGCCAACACTAGACTCTGCAACTCCCACTCCCTGCCTGTCTTTCCTGCTAAACACAAGGTGAGAGGAAGCACAGGCACATTTCAACAGCACAGTAAGACAGCAATGCAAAGAAATGACCAAACAAAATGTGTCACCTAAATGCATCTCCCATCAGCCTGTCTTCCAGTTTCCAGTGTATGTGTCCCAATATGGCTGAACAATATGCAATATATATATATTTAAAAAATCATACTGAGATGTTTTTTTTTAACAGAAATTGGTATTGTGACATGAATCACGGTTTTAGTTGGAATGGTCATTTTTGCATTTCATTATTACTGACTTTTTTTAATGATGATGTGATTTTTGCTGGTGTCTGTACTGAATGAGCACATCTCCTTACATCTGGAGAATATGATTCATAGTCTGGGGCATCAGCGTAGCACCACAGTGCTTCATTCATTATGGTCTGTTGTGACACATTTTACCTTTATCAAAAAAACTGCAGCTCCTGTGATTTGGATATTGCACATGGTCATATTTTGATAATATGATTACTTGTCCTCAGGATGCACCTGGAGGAAGACCGGGCCAGCTTCTTCTAAATGGCTAAATCAGTAGGCAACTAATGCGGGATAGCTGTGCTGACGCATAATGTAGGGAAGAGCATATTAAAGTGCAGGTGTATAAATGACATTTCCCCCTCATGTGGCCTTGGCATTCCTCCCCAGCTGTCCCTCATCCTTTTCCCTGGTGACTTATCTCCTCCATCTCATCAAAGCAAGGTCCATATTCATACACCAGCCCTGCCAACGTGTCAGGAGGCAGCAAGCTTGAAGTTGTGTCCTTTGCTCCATTCTTCTCTTCATCCATGACGTTTGAAGGGCTTGGATTTGGGTGTGTCAAATATGGAAAGCCACTGAGCTCATTATATGACTCATTTTCTCTGCCAATCAGTATTTTAATTTAGTTTTATATCACCAGCTGCAGTTTATAAATGCTGTTGCGAACTGGTGTTTGTGAGCACTGATCCATGAGCTTGTGCAGTATGACGGACAGAGGGTGATCTGGAGGGCAATTGGGCCAGCCTGTTCTCATGCCCATGTCATCAGATATCGACGTTTTGTCCCGGCCCTTGGCGTCCCATCCAGATGCACAATACCATAATACCACAATACCCTTTGGCGTCAGGCAAGGGTTTAACATACCAGCAATGTAAAGCTGCCCACATCAGTATCGGACTACTTCAGCAGATATTGTAGTGCAATGTACTGTATTTTCAAAAGTGAGAAAGCGCCAAGAGGGGTGGAGGTCGGGGTTGAGCAGAGGGTCACACACACAACTTTCACCCAGGAGACCAGAGTTTGTGTCTCGTTTGAAACCAAGTGTCACCAGTCATTTCCTGAACCTCGCCACGTAGATTTTGTGCCTAAACTTAACCAAACGTCACCGTTGTTTTGTGCCGAAACGTAACCAAAGTAACATAGACCTTGTGCGTCAGGATAGGACAAGCAGGGCACGAGCCTTTGCGCTTCGGTTCAAGACGCTGAAGGGAAGGCTTAGTGCATCGTCTGGCGACACCAAAGGGTACCTTACGCGTCTGGATATGACGAGAAGGGCGCATGACAAAACGTCGATATGTGACAAGCTAGGATGAGAACACGTTGATTTGGCAATCCAATATGTGCCCACATTTCTGTGATGTTTGGTAAACGCTAGGTTTTTGCAAGATATCTTGTTCATTGATATCAGGCTAGTTAAACTGTGAAATATGTGAAACCATTTCTTAATTATGATAAATCAGTGTTTACAACCTTTGGTACCTGGCTGGAGTGCAATTCCGACGTTGTGTGCTTAAATACCGTACTGTACGCGCACACTCACTTATTCACATGCACATACTTGGAATCAATTCACCATCAGGGTTTAATAAAGGATGCAGCTTACACATGTGATGGGAGCAGGAGCTTCGGTCTAACATTTAAAGGTTAAATATATGAAATTCACTGCCACTATGTCGCACTAGAGCAGCATTGTTGTTCACTAAAATTTGAAAGAAACAAAAGAAAGCTGAGACCAAACTGTAAAATGAGGCACTGCTGATCAAATATGAATAAATACAGATTGTTTCTTGCTTTAAATGTTTTTAGGAAAATATTTTAGTGTACAGTTTAGCTATAATATGGGGAAGTTTGTTACCAGTCGTCATGTTGAAAACGGACGTAAGGAGGACGGACAGGGACTCACTTTCACTCACATGCACTACAATGTATCTGCAGCCATCGTGGCTCCCAAAACAAAGAACAGAGAAGCATACACATAGCCAACACACACAGCCAAATATATACATGAACACACACTCAATACAGCCATAATCATTACATGTGTTATGCCTTGCTTTTCAAAACAGTGTGTCATTTATTCCATGTCAACAACACACGAGGCATATAGAAGGTTCTGTTTTCCCTCATAATACTCTCCACTTGACAAATGATGGAAAATGCATTCCCCCCCTTGAACAATCAATACTGTATTGTTTTGACCTGTTAATACTGTTGTTGCTTCCTTCAGCACAGCAATGCAGTATTGTAAAAGCCCATGCAAAGAGAATATGATGAACGATCTATAAACCAGTGAATGAAGATTATTCCATAGCCCCTGCCCATACAGAATACAGAACAAATAAAGTTAAGTACCATATGAACAGAACATAATCACCTGACATTGTGGCTTCTGTGGCTGGCCTGCTTGAATGCCTTCTGTGGCACCCGGCTGAACATTTTTTTCCCCATCGACATTTTTTTCTAATTCTAACCATCTCACCACGCCTCATGCCGAAACCTAACCAACCAAAACAATCAGCGGCAGAGTAGGACTGGGTTTTCGTGGAATGTAGCTGTCCAATCAACACGAAAGAGGTCATTAAAATTTGGGGTTTTGGTACGTTGGTAACCAACGTTCTTCTGTCTTGGTGTTTTGGCGTGAGAGTTGACAACCCTGAGAGAAAGACGAATTAATGCTAACAGTTATCTTGCCTCCGTTGCTTCACTACTGAATATTCTCTCTCTACAACACTCATATATAGTCTTAATCCTCCTTTTGATACTACTTAAAAAACTATCGATATGGTGAACTAACTAACAAGCAGTTGCTTATTTACACACATAAGAGGTGCAACATTAGCGTTCATTTGGAGGCATGTTTCTTGCCATTTTCCAAATGTAATATTCACTCTGCTTTTAGCTGTTTTGGTATACTCCACTCGTCACTACTTCTGTCTGTCTAATGTGTAGTGCTGGCCAGGTGGTGTACGCCGGATTTTTGAATCTTTTTTTTAGCTGCCTGCTATTTCTCGAAACAATGCTGATTGAGTAGAATCAATACCGTAAAAATGTGGCCTTTTAAAACTAAAACAATAAGCTAATGGACGCTGAAACCTGAGCTGAGAGGAACTGCAGTTTCAGGTGCATAATCTTTAGGTTCATTACTTCAGGTCACCCCTGTCACATATTGTTAACAAAACCTTATTATGTATAGGGCGACTGAGCAGGGGGAAGGTGTGTGAGAATGCTCAGTTTGAGTATTCTAATCGCTTGTACTTTTAGCTTATTATATTACACGTCCCCTGCCAGCCTGTGAATTGTGCTACTGAAATAACCAATTTGGCTTGGTTCAGCGCTCACAGTAATGGCTGCCTTCTCCATCGATGGCATTGTGCTTTGATTGCGTTGTCAACTTGTCATTACTCCATTTCAGAAAACAAATGGCAATTTAAGTTGCTGCTCACTTATGTGAGATTGTCTTGAGATGCCTCTTCTTCTTGTCCTGTCTTACTCTCTCCTCCCTTCGCTTTATTCACGGTGGGACTTAATGAGGATCGTTTGTTCTAGAGAAGAAAAAAAAAACGCACTTGCTCTTGTGCTGACATTGCTGTCACTGCAAGAGCATCTGTTTGTTCTCTTGGCATCTTTGGTCTCTCTCTAAATATAGACTGTGATGCTTTGAGGATACTATGAAAGTGCAGATGTCTCAAAAAGCATTTGATGTGGTGATGTTAGAGCAAAAAGTAGATTTTTCTCCTTTTTGGCATGTTTAATCTGAAAGTTGATTGATGCAGAGAAGGGTTTATCACAGGACACTGATTTATAAGATTAAAAGTACACTCAACAAAAATAGAAATGCAACACTTTTTTTGCACGTTTTTGCTTCCATTTTTCCATTTGAATTAGAAGATTTGAAATTATTTTCTACACACAAAAGACAAATTTGTTCAAATCCGTGTTAATGAGCACTTCTTGTTTGCAAAGATAATCCATTCATCTGACAGGCGTGGCATGTCAAGATAGAATAGAATAGAATAGAATACCTTTATTGTCATTGTACAGGTGTATACAATGAAATTCAATTGCACTGCCTCAATAGAAAAGTAGTTTTAAAAAATATCACACGCACACATACAGTACAAACATACATACACATAAATCCTACATAATAAAAAAGGTAGTATATAAAAAATGTAGTATTATTAAAGTAGTATTGTTATTGCACAGTGTATAAATACAGATATTGCACAAAATATAGTCCCGTTGTATTGCTCTGAGTGAGATTATAAAAGAAATAAAAATAAATAGGTCTTCCAGGGCAGGCAGCTGCATTTTGGTGATTTTCTGGGCCATTTTGATTCTTCTTGTCAGCCACAGAGCTGTTGCCATACCACACCAGGATCCCATGATGGAGCAGCCATAAAGAATGATTCAACCACATGATTATTGCACAGTTGTGCTGGGCACAATAAAGGGCCACTATAAAATGTGCAGTTTTATCACACAACATAATTTCACAGATGTTGCAAGTTTTGAGGGAGCGTGCATTCGGCATGCTGGCTGCAGGAATGTGTCTTTGCATGGCCTGCCTATTCACCAGACAGGGCAACCATTGGTCATGTTTGGGATGCTCTGGACCGACTTGTATGACAGCGTGTTCCAGTTCCTGCCAATATCCCAGAGGGGAACCCTCAGGGCCTTCTAGGCCTTCAAATGTTTAATTTTTTTCTTTCATTTAATAATTATTGTCTTCTAATTCTAATTTGGAGAAAACTAATAGGCTGTATTGCTGGAGTTGCCTGCTTTTTCCAAGTGACAAGTCATCCGCCTGGTCTAATGCTGGATGTGTTAGCTATACCAACGTAACAAAGTCAGTCAACCATCACCAAAATTCAGTTACACATCTGCAAGCTACTGTGAGCTTAAAACGTTTTGGGACACCAGAGTAGATAAATGCTACATGTAACTGTGTGTGTGCGTGTGGTACTGAAACGGAGAAAT